>VYZQ01052961.1:21376-33122 GCA_013400655.1 Mystacornis crossleyi | reverse complement strand
TTTTTTTTTTTTTTTTTAAGATGTTACAATTAAGGTGGTTTTGGATAAAGAGTAGAGAGGGAGTTTTCTAAATCTGTTAATTAGATGATGGGGTAGTGCTGCAAGAGGTACCTCTGAAAATACTGCCCTCTGAGTGGTGGCATAATAATCATTAAAGGGAGTTGAGGACTTGAACACAGGCACATTATAATCAGGACTGTGGCCAGTGTGTGCTGTCCTGGCTGTCAGTGTAGGCAATTGCATAAAACTGGGGAAGGAGGAATATTTAAGATACATTACAAAAATTCCCATTACCTGAAAATGGTGCCTGTGATTGCTGGGAGATTGGGGTATGATGATAACTCAAAAGTGTTTCCAGTCCTGTGTGCGTAAATCCACAGCAGTGAGGCACTTCACAGAGGAAGGCTGGAGAACTGATGCTCACAGAGCAGTCATCTTTCCTCACAGTTGCTGCTTTTCCACCCCTCTGACATGTTGGGGCACATCTGCTTGGCTGAATTTCCAGCTCCACATCCTTGTCACTTATCCAAGTGAGCATAAAATGCCTTCATATTTGGCACACCTAGTTTCCCAAGTGATGTCTTGCCCCTCAGGTCTTCCAGGTTCTCTCCACAAAACAGCTTACTGCCATTGAACTGTCAAAACTCAGAGGCTTGTGCCAGAAACCAACAGAAACCACTAAACCATAAACAGCAATTCAAAACTCAACCAAAACCAAAAAAAAAACTAGAATTCACTTGTCTCTACCATAAGTACTGCTGTAGCCAAACGACAACAAATGTGGGTCTCCATTTTTCATTAAAAAGGGGACATCAGAATGCCTTTTTCAGCAAGGAATCTTACATTACAAATTGTTTGGGGGTTTTTTTAGGGTTAGTGCACTATGATTTAGTTTACTTTATGAGTGAATATTTGTTTTGTGACCTCAGCCACCTTACTCTGAAGGGTTATAAATAAGGGGAGAACGCCCTTGGAGCTTTTCTTCACAACTGGCAGCTTGCTAACTTCAGCTTTTACCTTAGGGACTAGCGAGGCGTATTTCAGCATTTCTGTTTGCTGGATTTGGCATACATGCTTCTGATGCTGCTTTCTTATGTGATAGTTCTCTTTGAGCTCTGAAAAATGAGCATTTAGCCTCTGGTAATTCCTTTAAGTTTAGTTTGGTTGAAACAGTGCTGATGTCAAGGATTGTGCTTATGTGAAAAGAACTGTAACACCTTTCTTCCTTTGTAAACTCACCAAATCTAAATCTTGATTTTAATAGGCTTCTGTATTGAGAAATCATTATTCTACAGATCTTGGTATCCTCATTAATACTTTTTTTCTGATAAAAGTGATTTGTCTGTGGCTCCTTTGTGGTATTTACTCACCTTATGGTGTTTTCCCTACCTTATAGAGCAGTTTCTATCCATTAGCCCTAAGGTATGTCTCCAAGATACTGCTGTCCATGTGTTTCTGGTTTAGCATAATTGTCTCATTTTTCAGGCATTTATATGAGGTTGTCTTTTGGCCAGGAAATGTATTCAGAACTTGAACTGATTTTAATAGTCCAAAATAATATCTTTGCTGATGTTTAGGAATAGTTAGGTTTTTCATGAAAATATGATTTGTGTTGGCTTTGCAGCAATATAATTGAATTTTACAGTCTTAATGAGAAACTCGACTGAGAGGAAGAACTCATTTGAGTCTGATGGCTCCAGCAAGCCCTACCTTTGTTCCTACATCTAGTGGTGAAATACAAGGAAAATAAGCAGCAGTTACTGATTTAAGGATGGTTTGAACCCAGCCTTTATCACAGCCATTGTCTCTTATATACGGCTTCTTCTCCTCATGGCACTGCCAGCAGTCAGCCATGCGGAGCTGTGGCATGTGTGGAGCAGCTGCAGCACTGCTCCCTGATCTGCTCTGTGAGCTTCAGACACAGCATCACCTCTGCTAAGAGACCCTTTTGGTGAACCCTTAGTAGGATTCTTTCCTAGCTGAACTGCCCTTAGAAGATATTCCAAACTCTCATCGAAAGCTGTGTTGACAATTCAGTTATAAAAGACCGTGTCTTTCTTTCCTGAATGTGCCTTTTCTAGGTTGACTGTGTGTTTTGTATGCCAGGAGAATCTTCTAATTTTAAATGCACAAGCTCAGACTTTCTAATCTCTGTTTTGTCTGCCACAGAGACTGTCCAGCCAGATACTGGGCTNACCTGAGCTCAAGCTCTCTGTGGCCTTGCTGAAGAATGCTCCTCTTCCAGGTAGCTACACTGCAGCCTTTAAGAGGTCCAGTTGCTTTTTTCATTGAGCATCGTGCTATTCTATGGAGAAAGGGATGGCACATAAAATAAGATTATCACTTTCAGAGATGACAGAGTGGTGGGTTTGATTTAGGTTGTTTGTTTCTTTTCTAGACAGGTATTACCTGGGACCATATACAGTGCAATGTATATTTTTCTTAAGAGTTTAGGCACTGTTTCTTCCCCTCTCTATATCCCACCCACCCATCCCCAACATTTTTGCATGAATACAAAGCAGTCCTGGCAATTATTTGATTTTGTTTACACTTGCAAGAAGTAATTCTAAACTAGACACCAGTCTCTGTCACCTGAAATGAACAACAGTTTTAAGATGCTTTGCTGAATTCTTCAGGCTTGTAGGAGACAGTAAAAGTTGTAAATTAAATCCTGCAACACTCTTTCAGTAGATCATAGCTACTTTATGTGCCTAAAATAAGAATCTAAAAGCAAAGCACAAAGATAAATTCAGGACTTTTGCTATCTGTGGCACAGCTACTACTTCCTGTGAGCCCTGGATTTTACCAGCCATTATTAGGAGCTTCCCAGAGGAGCCTACTGTCAAATATATTTACAGTACACTTACAAATAATGAAAGCAAGTAGCTAGAGGGGAAGAAAAGGCACTGCAAGGTCACTTATGCTATTAATTTTTTCCAAAAATGTATGAGAAATAGAAAAATGACCCATTTTTATTCAGCTCAAAAAATTGAGGAAGGAAACATAGGCTTCCAAAACCCATGAATCATATGGCAAGTACAAAACTTCATGCTGCAGTTGGAAAGACTTCATATGATAATACTAGTATTATAAATCTAAAAATTATTTCATTTAACTCCCCAGTGCTTGAGAATTGGCAAATCCTGCTTCAGGCTAAAGTATAAAAGCAAAAAAACTCCAGGTATTAATACAATATAGATGGAATCACTGTACTCCCATAAGACTCTTACTTACCTCTAGTCTAAGGCTGACATAGGTATATTTGCATCAAACAGGAACTACAACTACTACTTACTGCAAAGCTGTTAATGATGTTGCTTTAATGAAACTGTTTAACACACTGAATAGCAATGTAACAACGCATAGAAAATTAGCTTGTTTGCCATTGATTAATGATAGATAATGCATGCAGTTCCCCACAGTGGGACATTTGAGCAGTTTTCTGTCATGTACAAACTCAGGCTCATTAAGGCATGTCTTTACTTGTACAGTCTGATTCAGAATAAAAGCCCACACAAATAGCACTTTAAAGATAAAAATAAGATTCATATTTAGCTTACTTACAGTGTAGTGGAGGTGTAATGCACCTTCAAATTATTTCATTCAAATAAACAAGGTAAAGATTGAAGGATAGAAGAGCAAAAGTTGCTTATTTCAACAACAATTTGAAAAGAGTCACAGGAGAATTACAGTCAATACACTGAAAGAAGACAGTAGGAAAAAATTAGCAACAGTTATTTTTCCAAGTGTTGAATTTCAAAGAAGTAGCAGTTGGCAAACTTGTTTAGGTGTCATCTGTGCCTGTGTAGGGTTATATATCTCAAATGTCAGCCTTATATGAGAAAGGTGTGTAGAGATGAACTTAAAACCAAGGAGAGTTACACTTCTCAGCTTCTCAAAAAGAAACAATGTGTTTAAAAGAAATAGGTTTCTACAGCTACTCCTGAAGATTCACTTCAATTCAGAACCACTGTAATTTTCGCTGTAAATGAGAAAAGGAGTTTAAGACCCAGCTGTGTTTCTTTTGCTTTGTCAAACGGTGCAAGCTCACAGGTTTTACTACTTTCATATTTAGTTTGAATCTAGATTTGCTAATAGTACACACTGTAATAGCTTTTGTAACAACATTTTTAATACACCAAAGAAAAAGCTTATCCTCTAGAAATTGCTACTCCATTTTCACTTGCATTGTTATACTTTTAAGTCCCACTATAAATTGTGTAAAATAAAGCTTCCTCCCCCCACGCCCCCTCCCCCCCCAGAAAAAAAAAAGGTAAATTAAGAATTAAGGAATGGTAAGCTTTGAAATAGTTCAAATCAATCTTTAGTGACCTTTGGTCATTCACCCCCTTGAAAAGCAGCATCAACTTTCCTGATAGGCCAGAAATGGTTTAACTTCCAGCCAGAAGGAGGATCTCTACTGCTTTTGGCCGTTCTTTCTTCAGGTTCTCCTAGCACAGAGGTAACTGTAGCATAACTTAAGCAACTACTTAAGGCTGTCTGAATTACTGCAGCCCTTCACCTGTTGGATGCAGGATTTCCCAGACTCTCTGCAGGGCAGACAGCTTGTAGACCTGCTCTGTGACTGTGTCACACGCTTGGTTTCTGAACAGGCTTCTCTCTGGTAGAACATCGTACGAAAGTACTTGCAGCTGCTTTGTGTTGCTCTGAGCTCCTGTCAGATGTAAACCAATTCTACACAGCATGTGAGCTTCTTGAGCCTGAAATACAAAGAAAGGAATGTCATTTTGTGGTGGTCTTTTACTGACACTGCACTAAAGCAAAAGCATGCTTTCATATGTCATTCTGTAAAGGATGTGATGATAGTACTGTATTATGTGGAGGCCACCTTGTGGCGTGATGGAAGTACAATCCAGACGTAGAAAAACAAAAGCATTTAGACTGTATACCAAGGAATAAGGATTCTAAACTGCTTATATTTTTAGAACCCAAACATCACAGTGATGTGTCATTCTAGCCTCATGTGAATGATTACAGGTGCTGTCCATACAAGTAACAACACAGGAATCTGAGGCCGTGTGTAGCATCATTCTGTGGGTCATAGCTTCTTACCTAGTCAGCTTAATGAATGCTGCAATTCTTAAACCCACTGCTTGCATGGTTAATGCACAATTGCTGCTTAACAGACATGGAGGGACAAATTTTTACAGAGAACAGGAACAGATGAGGAGTGCAGTCAAAGTACTGTAAAACTGACTTCCAGGTTACCATCATGTTACATATTTGTTCTCCTTGCATGAGGGAGTCTGGAAACTTTTACAGCAGGAAAATTATGCTCCTTTTTCGTGTACTTAAACTATTAATTACATTTCCTTCACCAAAGAATGAAATCTGAAATTAGTAAAGATCAGTTCAGTTGCAAACAGACAAAACTGGCTATCATCTTGCAATCTTAATGTCAGCATTTGCTATCTCCTAGGATAAGTGTGCCAAAGTGAAGTATCCTGTTCATGGTTTTGGACGTATTTTATAAGAAGATGGAAACAATTCATTCCTGAAAAAAAGAAAAAAAGTCCTGAAGAATTTTGCCCAGTCAACTTGAGGTGAAAGCGAACAAGGGAGTAGGGGAATGTTATACCTCTGAGAAAGGAAGGTCCTCAGTCGTACATGCTGACTCCATGCTGTGGGGGTGGATGTGTTGGAGATGCAGGAATTATTCTGACAACTGCAGAGTTTGCAGGGAATTAAGCGATTTTCTGCCCCAGTATAGAGTCATTTAGATTGCCAAAGGCATCTTAGGTCATCGAGTCTAGTCAGTAACCTGACACTGCCAAGTCCACCAGTAAACCATATTCCCTAGGCATCACATCTCTGTGTCATTTAAATACTTCCAGGAATGGGGACTTCACCACTTCCCTGAGCAGCCTCTTCCCATGCTTGACAACCCTTTGGATCAAGAATTTTTTTCCTAATGTCCTATCTAAACCTCCCCTGGTGCAATTTGAGGCCATTTCCTCCTGTCACTTGTTACTTGGTTGAAGAGGCTGATCCCCACTCTGAAAAACTTCTTTTCAGGTAGTTTTAGAGAACAATAAGGTCTCCCCTGAGCCTTCTTTTCTCCAGGCTAAACAACCCCAGCTCCCTCAGCTGCTTCTTATGAGACTTGTGCTCCAGACCCTTCATCAGTTTCATTGCTATTCTTTGAACAGGCAATCTGTGTGAAGCAGACTGGGATTTTGGAGTTACTGAACATGGCCTGCGTACGTTTCTGCCCCAAGTCCGAGACCCTCTCAGGGCATCTTATATTCAGAAGAACAAAAAGGCTGTTTCTGAATTCAGGCTGCAATCCTGACTTTTTTGTCCGTGTTACCATTTCTAGTTAGCACAGTAAATTGCCAGTAGATGGCATTATGACTCCACACTACAATATATATATTTTTTAATGGTGCTGAAAGAAATATGCAGCACAGTTTTTGTTGATTTTGTGTTTAATCATAGTAAAGCTCCTTGGGTAGGAGAGAGCTCAGTAAATGAGTTACCTGGCTGTGGCCTTTCACAGTACCTTTGGTTAACTGTTTTCATCTATCTTCAGTTTGTGTATTCTTACAAATCTGATTGCTTGGCTGGGCATTTTGATTTCTTCTCACCTCTAATTAGTTTATCAAAAACCAAATAGGCTGTAGCTATGAGTATTCTAATGCACATGTAATTCTTATTTATTCTTCATGTCAGCAAGGATTGTATCTTTGCTTCCACTGAACATTTGTGAACGAGCATTACTCACCTGGTGTGTTGAGTGTTGTTATCTGTGTATCTATATCAGGGGACTGACTCAAAGACTGTGGTAAGATTAGAGGCAGATGGCTGAAGGTGCTCCCTGCTTGTCTGGTCTAAGTCAACACCTCTGCATACTCAGCCTGAGTCACGCAGCCAAACAGATTTTGGGCTGCTGCTGTTTGTGGTCCAGCATCTGGCTGGTGTATTACAGGAAACCAGTATCAATGACAAATCATTTTCAAAAGCAAATATTGAAATACTAGCCAAGGTACTATTAGCTTTATGGAAAGAGAAGTTTTCAGAGCAATTACACTAAAAGGTTCAAAGGTGAATTAAATGCTTTACTAATGGTAACCTGTAAGCAAAAAACATGTAGCAAGTTTCGCTAGCATTCCAACTGTGAAAAGGATTCATCAAAAAATAAGTTCTGCTGCATTTTTTGCAAAGTCCTTTTATCCTTGGGAGATTAAAAAACTCTCTTACTACTTAAGAGTATCCAACAGTATACAAACCACTTAATTCTTTGTAAACAGCTATGACGATCTTAGATTCTGATGTGGTATTCAGAGGGATTTAATGGGTCTTCTCTGCTTTTTTCAGTTTGTATGTGAAACCAAAGGTGACAAGAATCTGGAGACACAGATTTCAGTGTTATCAGTGTGATGGCATTACATTAATCTAGACCTTCTCTTTGTTCAACCCATTAGGGACTGTCAGCTCTCATCTATCTGGCTGACAGTTCTGTAGCGTTAGCGACAGCTGGTTGAAGCAACTCAGACAAAACCAAAAATTTGCTTGTGAGCAGGGTAGAACTTTTAAGAAACTTGCAATTTTCTTTGTAGCTTCTAGTAAAGGAGTGAATCCATCAATGAAGAGACAACTACATGGAGGTCATTCTTGACTGCACTTTGAAGTTCATAGAATTGTTCAGTGGTTTCAGTTGAAATGAAACTGTTACTTGGCTGTTTTATCTGTCTTTTGATGAGCGATTCACGTGAAATCAAGCTGCAGAAACAACTTTGCTAATAGGAAAATTCCTTGCAGAAAAAAACCCCAGGTAGCATCTCCTAGCTGATGTACTAATTGTTTTGATAATATATACCTGGATGTTTTCATGTCTTTATTTCCGTTTGTACTGCTGTTGCTGTACTGCTGTTGCTGTACTGCTGTTGCTGTACTGCTGTTGTTGGGATTTGTTCTTTTTACCTAGAAGACAAACACCCACAGCACAGTATGAAAACTCACAAAAGAGCACTGTGAAATCCCCTCAAGCTGCTGCTGTAGCTAGTCTTAACCAAAAAAAAGGCAGTAATCAACCAAATTAATTTTTTTCTCAGTTGTGTACACTTAAAAATATGGTAACTGATATATCTGTAAGAAAGAGACCTTTTAATATGTAAAGAAGCTACATGGTGAGAGGACAAGAGACTACTACTAACCTAACACTGGAAAGTGTGCATGCCAATGCAGCTATGGGATAAGGCAAGATGCTGTTTAATTAACTTCTCAGTTTGTTAACAGGATGATATATATAGAGAGAAGCTTCTTTGATTAGATTATGAAAGAACAAATAAGGGTTTGGTTTGGGTTTTTTTTTTCCTTTGGGTTCTCCAAGGATTTAAGAGAGTCAATATTCAATTATTAGGATTAGGAAATCCTTAAAACTGGAGGGCATGATCATTCATACTGTGATCTGACAGTATCCTAATACAGTTCCTTGAGGGTATTCTAAAAATAGGAGCATTTTTACACCAACTGCATGTAAAAACTAGTAACACGATATGTCACTATGAAGATGATGTCTCTCTGTGGTGTTGCACTGGAAGGAGTGTTGCATCAGTAGCTTTAACATAAATGCTACTGCTTAGTGGTACTATTGGTTAGAACTTCTAACACTATTCAGTTCTGATATTCTTAGGTTTCCACCCCCAAATGCTGGAGTTTTAGGCGTTTGTGAACTTATGTGACAGAAGAACCTCACAGATCATATGTCCTCCTGATTTTCTCCAAAGCAGACACAGCTCAAAAATACTACCAGACAAATAATTCACAACATCCCACTGACATTGGATGACATATGCTTTTTAAATCATGCCTAGTATAATGTCATGTTTTTATTATCAGCTGATGAACAGGTTCATCTTGTTTAATGGTAGTGTTTTCCACAGGTTCAGGGATTAACTGAGACATAAATAAGAGAGGTAAAGGAAGCAAGTGTAGCCACAACGTGACAGTGAATACATATGACATAACAGGACGTGCTTTGTAAAGGGAAATTAGGGGGCAGGGAAGGTATTACAGCCCTCGTGGCTTCTCCCATAAGTCTGTGCCTGCCTGCTAAGTAACACATTTTCACACCATTGTAACTAACCAGAAAGAAACTGCAGTGCTATAAATAATTCTAAAAGATGATACTTTAGGACAAGTTTAATCTTTTGTAAGCTTTTTTGTTACTTTTTTCCCCCTAGAAAATGCTTATTAGTCTTTTCATGATAACTATTAAGATTTCTAACTAAAATTCCTTAACTATATCCATTACCAAGAAAGTTACATCAATTTCTTACACATTTATTTTCTTCGGGTTCACATTTGTTTCTTTCCACATTTTAAGTGGCAACTTATCTTATCCTTAGCTTTTACTCACAACGCGAAACACGTGGGAGCCGTCCCTGCCCTTCCAACACCGCTTGTGCCGGGAGCGGTACGAGAAGGGACTTCAATACGGGCACCGGTTACGCGGCTGCAGGGGCGGCGCCGGCGGCGGGCTCGGGCAGGGTTCGGCCGTGTCTCGGTCAGCCGCGCACGGCTGTGGGATCGTGGAATCACAGAATCCCGAGCTGAGCTGCTGGCGGTACTGGGAGCACTGGCCCACTGCGTTGTAAGAGGCTGGATACGGCCAGCCGTGCAGTGCCGTAGGTTTTGGCCTCAGCGTCCAGCAGACGTATGCAAACTGATGACTCAGGTTGCTTGCCAAAACTTTGGAACGTAATTTTAATTAAAAAAAAAAACAAACAGCCAAAACAAACAAAAATCCCAAACGCGTTTGCACTTTCCGGAGGACTGTGTTTATTCTCAGTTTCTGTTGTAAATTCTGTCACTTCTTATTGAAGAACCTCGCTGTGGCTAAGAATTTACCCGATGTGGAGACATGTTTGTTCATGGCAGAAGTTACAGTTGTAGTTCTGTGTTAAGAGTACCCGTGAAAAACTTTTAACTGTACTGGTGAAAGCCATTTTAAGAGACGTGGCTTTATTCCTTCACACAGAGTCATGCAAATGCAGCTGGTAGCTGTAAAGATTCAGTCTCAGGTGCTACTGGATATAGTGAGATAAGCAAACGATCTAGAGAATCTAAGACATAGAAAATAGCCTCAGAATTAAGAACTAAACTAATGCCATAATTTCAAGAGTAGAAGTAAATTCTAAAAACCTCTTCATGATTTTCAATACAGTATAAAGCATTGTTTTTAAAAAATATATATAAAATGAGATTATGTGAAATGAATGAGTTGATATACCCTCATAAATATTCATGATTTTTAATCCCTCTGCAATAAGCGTTAAACTTAACTTTTACTTTGGGTTCTGTCAGTAGATCAGCACAACAGATTGTACTCCACAGATCTTGTAGAATCTTGACAGTGTAACACCTGCTAAGCCTCTACAAACAAGTTATGAGAGCCTGACATATTTGGGAGCTGATTTAATGTCCGCTATCAGGTTGGCAAAATTCTAAATGCTTAATTGAAACTCTAAATTTCTCAAATACTCTAAAGAATGAAAAATTTAAAGGAAATTCCTAGGAAAACATCCTTATAGCAGTTACAATATAAGATAGTATAAGCATTTTTAGGAATTCAAATCACATAAAGGGGGGTAGCTCCTTGCATGTTAGAGAGAGGCCTGGTAATAAGGACATAATGACAAATTCTTTGGGAATTTGCTTTTAAGAGGGCTCATTTAGGTTTTCATGGTGCATGTTTCTAATGTTTTAGCGTTTATTACATTTTTTGCCCTTTGAACAAATTTTTGTCTTAACTTTGAATCTTATTTTTAGGAAAGAGATCTTTGATGTTGCTTTTAACAGGGTAGAGAACACCAGGGTTTTCTTATTGGAAATTTCTGGGAACACATAGGAGAAAAACTTCTGTACCTTTAAGGCAACTAGTGCTGAAGCTTTCAAGTAACCTTTTACTAATATTTTCATTGAATATTCAAGTTTCATATTTTAAAATAAAAGCCACCTGTATAAAAATCCCTTCTGTGTACATGTTCAGAGCTCTTATTGCTGTGTACGTGTTCAGAGCTCTTATTGCTGTGATTGAGCTTACCAGCGTGGGCTGGTCCTAAAGGGAGCAATTAGAAGTAAAAACCACTATTTCATAACAAAGGCACAAATTGCTATTTTTGTGCATTGCAAATCATTCCTAATACCAACCCACACTATGTAGGATGCCAATCTGGGAGGGTTTTTGCTTTCAGCAGAAGTACTGAAGCAAAGTAAATTTCATTGTGTGTCTTTCAGAAGGAGGAAGGAAGGTGTAAATTACTTCTGCCATCACCTGAATACATGAAATATAACTTATTTCAGATCTTATTTGGGCTGTTAAATTATTCCGCCAGCAAGACAACACCTTGAGGGCACAACAAAATCTTTAACCTAACAGGGAATTTCTGCTACTGTTGCAGCATGCATTGATGAACTTAGGGGCTTGATACTATGAGTGCTGACTGATTTAAATTTTCTGCTTGGTCATTGTGATTGTATTAAAATTTATAATATAAAATGATTCAGCTTCTCAAAAAAAAAAAATAAACCCAACTGAGACCCTGTCTTATATTCTGGATCATACTGAAATGGTGCGAAACTCACTGTTTTTTTTTCAGGACAGATGGAAGTTTTGTGGTTCATGATGTACCTTCGGGATCTTACGTAGTGGAGGTTATATCTCCTGCTCATAAATTTGAACCTGTGCGAGTTGACATAACCTCAAAAGGCAAAATGAGGT
>VYZQ01052961.1:9050-21166 GCA_013400655.1 Mystacornis crossleyi | reverse complement strand
AATTTATAATATTATAACATATAATATAATAATGTTTGAGTTTATAATAATCTCAATTTGTTTGAGCTTAGGTTTTTTCTAAACTTTACATAATTTTTATTTTTATTCTTTCTTCGTATCTTACTGGCAATAATTAATATGTAAGAAGTACAAAGATGTAGACAAAATACTGNCAAAAAAAAAAAATAAACCCAACTGAGACCCTGTCTTATATTCTGGAGCATACTGAAATGTTGCGAAACTCACTGTTTTTTTTTCAGGACAGATGGAAGTTTTGTGGTTCATGATGTACCTTCGGGATCTTACGTAGTGGAGGTTATATCTCCTGCTCATAAATTTGAACCTGTGCGAGTTGACATAACCTCAAAAGGCAAAATGAGGTGAGCCTTTCCTGATTTGCCTCTGTACTGATGAATTACGTGTGCCTGACAGCAGAGAACAAGAACTGATGGAAACAATGCTGTAGGTCTGATACTCCATCTCAGGCTCTGTGTGTCAGCTTCTTTTAGCATCACTTCTAGAAGTACGTTTCTCAGATTTCAAAGTCTGATATCTTTTTTCCTTTCATATTTATGGTCTGAAATAAGGGAGAATAGACTTTAAAAGTCCACCTATTTGTTTGCTTTTATTAATTNGGTATAACCTCACCCTTAGCACTGCTTGTATATCTAAGGACTAGTGAGGTAACAGATTTGATGTTGAGTAAATTGCTAAGACACATCTGCAGAGGAAAGTAGCAGGAGGCTTGGCATCTCCACCAGTCCAAGAGATAAAAACTATAATGAGGAATGCAGCTGGGGAGTCAGGGAGGCATGAAAACGATAATACTTGGGGAAAATGTCAACAGGGCTTTTTTAAGGGATATGCTGTCTTAGAAAATTATGCCTTAAAAAGTTCCTAGAAAGAGAAAACAGCATGTGGATAACAGATGTATTTGGTAAGATCTACTTGAAAATCTCAAGTTTTGAAGTAAATATGTAGTATCAGGTAGGAAGGAAAGACATTCTACAGATGGGTATTTGGTGAAAAATTCAGAAAGAAAAAATTATTTATGGGCAGAAGTCATGCCTGGAGTTGCACAAAGTGGGTAGATACTCATAAATCATGAAAAATGGGTCAGGAGTGACAAAGGTGTTAGTACTCAGTAATTACCTAAATATTAGGCCCCAATGAAGAATACTAGTGAAGAACTATGGAAAAACCTTACAAAGTAATAAAGACTGAGATTCAGTATTGATAAATGCAAAATAATGCATTTCTGGAAAAGGTACTAACTTCACATACAGGTAATTAATGTCCTGAGCTAACTGGTTAAACTACACTACACTGTTTGAATCTGGACCCTAAACAGCATAGTTCTTCTTGCTCATTACCAAGGTGACAAAAATATTTTGCTTTTGATTTCATAAAACTGCTGCTGAGAGAAATCAGCTTTTGAAAAGTGAAGCCTAGCTGACACTGCTTAGCAGATGATTTTGTTGTAGTCTTTTATTAAAAGTTGTTTGGATTTTTAAAATCTTTATTATTTACTAAAGATTCTGTTTAGATTTTCAACTATTTACATTTTGCTTAATAGAGCAAGATACGTCAATTACATTAAGCCCTCTGAAGTTGTCAGGCTGCCTTACCCACTCCAGATGAAATCTTCTGGACCTCCTTCATACTTTATAAAGAGAGAATCTTGGGGATGGACAGATTTCCTCATGAACCCTATGGTATGTACCGGAAACATACAAATGTTAAAAGTATGCTAAGGATCCAAATACAGCTACTTGTGAGAATACTAAGAATAAAACAGTTGAGGAAAAATGTGCATTTTTCCTTTGCTCCTCTGAGAGGATTGTATTCTTTGTTGTCACTTGCTTACAAATGGAAAGTTTTTCTGTGACATCTCCTCCCCTATATAACACTGTTAATGTCCGTCCTCTGAAAATAGCCCATAGTCTCCTCCTTTGACAGTGTGATGCTGTTCTAGTAGTGCAGAGATCAACGTTGCAAAATTGTAATTACAACAGATGTAAGAGAGAATCAACCATTTGCCTTATTGGTCCAGCTTTGAAATGTATTATTTAAAGCACAATAGTCCCTTGTCAGGTTTCTTTCCTGACAAGTGGGTTAATGTCACTGGCTTACGATTCAGAATGCAGTAGTTCTAGAGTTTGCCAGTTTAGTAGAGTTTCATTTTTTTTTAGTAGGTCTAGAAGTGTTTAGAGCAACAACAAAGCTGAAGAGGTATTTCCTGTTTTCTCTGTAGGTGATGATGATGGTTCTTCCATTACTGATATTTGTGCTTTTGCCTAAAGTTGTCAACACTAGTGATCCTGATATGAGGCGGGTAAGTATGTTCAGTTGATGCCTGTGTAGAGACCAAAGATAATGAGATTTCAAGGCACAGAAAAGTAACAAAACCAAAACTGTACTTTAAAAGAAGGCTTAATGGGCATCATCTATTCAGCTGATACATTGTTGCTGTTTTAACAATGAGTCATTTAATAAGTGTCAAGTGTGTTGCAAAGAGTGTGATGTGGGGTTCTCTTCCCCTTCAGCCTAAATCATAGTTTACTACACTGTTAAATCCAGATGTCACACTAGTGTATATTATATGAAGTCTTAAAGTAGTCATTAAATTATCTGATTTATTGTCCTTTCATCATGCAAAATGCCGAATAGCAGAAGGCTAGGACAAAATGGAAATTCAAGGTGTTTGCTAAATCTTTTATTTTTACAAGTATTATTTGTCTGTCATGGGTGGCTGCTTTTTGAAGGCTTAGTTAACTAAAAACTCATTTTTCTGTAAATGACCACTGTCTTCAGTAGTACTTTATAGGTGTCTGAGTCTTTTTTTTTCTTTTAATAAGTAATACCTGTAAAAAACAAATCAGAGCTGTGTAATGCTCTTTTGGCTATAGTTTTGATTTAAAAACAGGTACAAAGATATGCTAGGTATTCATGGCATGTTCTTCAAACCAAACTGAACTCTGGAAGTTGAACTTTAAAAAAAGATAATCACATATTCCTTACTTTTTTCACTGATCTGACACTGCTTATAGACAGGCTGTTCTGATGGTAAAACCATCAAAACTGCTGATGATTTAATCCTTATGAGATGATTTAGTCCTTATGGTTTCTTAAGGAGAAGTTTTTAAGTTGAAAGAATTTTGCTTATAATTAACTTATCTTTAAAGAGTAGGCAAAAGTTGCTTTTAGGAACTAAATTGCAACGGCATTCTGTAGATGACCATGTATTAAATTCTTAAGTGTTAACTTGTGGAGTATATGGAGCTTATAGCATGTTTTTCAAGTTAACTTGTTTTCCTTTATGGAATCGGCACAGTACTGGTTTGTATAGAAAGTGTAATGATGTAGTAACTGTGCTTGTTGTAGAGGTGTTAAGTACAGGTATAGTGTAGATACAATAGTAACAAAGGCTGCTAAAATGCCTTGAAAGCACTTAAAGATCCATCATTCTGACTGGGAGAAGAGCAAGGTGACAATCCCACATGAAACTCACAAATGCTATTAGCATTATCCCATTGTGGACATGCAGTTCAGCTGTTGTATGCATTAAAAGTACTTCAAGATTGGTTTATTTTAAAACGTGCTAATTATCTCATAGAACCACTATGCTAAACCCTAAAGTTACATTAAGCTTATCTGGATATATGGTCTTACATTAAAATCCTTTCTTTCCTGAAGGAATGAAAACTCAGCTGCAGTACTCTAGTAGCTCGGTGTCAGAATGTAGGGCAATAAAAATATCTAATCCCTTTAAACAGCATCAAGAATTTGTTAATTTGCTATGGATAATACTAATGTGAAAAACAAAAGTGTGACATCTATGAGAACACNGGTATAACCTCACCCTTAGCACTGCTTGTATATCTAAGGACTAGTGAGGTAACAGATTTGATGTTGAGTAAATTGCTAAGACACATCTGCAGAGGAAAGTAGCAGGAGGCTTGGCATCTCCACCAGTCCAAGAGATAAAAACTATAATGAGGAATGCAGCTGGGGAGTCAGGGAGGCATGAAAACGATAATACTTGGGGAAAATGTCAACAGGGCTTTTTTAAGGGATATGCTGTCTTAGAAAATTATGCCTTAAAAAGTTCCTAGAAAGAGAAAACAGCATGTGGATAACAGATGTATTTGGTAAGATCTACTTGAAAATCTCAAGTTTTGAAGTAAATATGTAGTATCAGGTAGGAAGGAAAGACATTCTACAGATGGGTATTTGGTGAAAAATTCAGAAAGAAAAAATTATTTATGGGCAGAAGTCATGCCTGGAGTTGCACAAAGTGGGTAGATACTCATAAATCATGAAAAATGGGTCAGGAGTGACAAAGGTGTTAGTACTCAGTAATTACCTAAATATTAGGCCCCAATGAAGAATACTAGTGAAGAACTATGGAAAAACCTTACAAAGTAATAAAGACTGAGATTCAGTATTGATAAATGCAAAATAATGCATTTCTGGAAAAGGTACTAACTTCACATACAGGTAATTAATGTCCTGAGCTAACTGGTTAAACTACACTACACTGTTTGAATCTGGACCCTAAACAGCATAGTTCTTCTTGCTCATTACCAAGGTGACAAAAATATTTTGCTTTTGATTTCATAAAACTGCTGCTGAGAGAAATCAGCTTTTGAAAAGTGAAGCCTAGCTGACACTGCTTAGCAGATGATTTTGTTGTAGTCTTTTATTAAAAGTTGTTTGGATTTTTAAAATCTTTATTATTTACTAAAGATTCTGTTTAGATTTTCAACTATTTACATTTTGCTTAATAGAGCAAGATACGTCAATTACATTAAGCCCTCTGAAGTTGTCAGGCTGCCTTACCCACTCCAGATGAAATCTTCTGGACCTCCTTCATACTTTATAAAGAGAGAATCTTGGGGATGGACAGATTTCCTCATGAACCCTATGGTATGTACCGGAAACATACAAATGTTAAAAGTATGCTAAGGATCCAAATACAGCTACTTGTGAGAATACTAAGAATAAAACAGTTGAGGAAAAATGTGCATTTTTCCTTTGCTCCTCTGAGAGGATTGTATTCTTTGTTGTCACTTGCTTACAAATGGAAAGTTTTTCTGTGACATCTCCTCCCCTATATAACACTGTTAATGTCCGTCCTCTGAAAATAGCCCATAGTCTCCTCCTTTGACAGTGTGATGCTGTTCTAGTAGTGCAGAGATCAACGTTGCAAAATTGTAATTACAACAGATGTAAGAGAGAATCAACCATTTGCCTTATTGGTCCAGCTTTGAAATGTATTATTTAAAGCACAATAGTCCCTTGTCAGGTTTCTTTCCTGACAAGTGGGTTAATGTCACTGGCTTACGATTCAGAATGCAGTAGTTCTAGAGTTTGCCAGTTTAGTAGAGTTTCATTTTTTTTTAGTAGGTCTAGAAGTGTTTAGAGCAACAACAAAGCTGAAGAGGTATTTCCTGTTTTCTCTGTAGGTGATGATGATGGTTCTTCCATTACTGATATTTGTGCTTTTGCCTAAAGTTGTCAACACTAGTGATCCTGATATGAGGCGGGTAAGTATGTTCAGTTGATGCCTGTGTAGAGACCAAAGATAATGAGATTTCAAGGCACAGAAAAGTAACAAAACCAAAACTGTACTTTAAAAGAAGGCTTAATGGGCATCATCTATTCAGCTGATACATTGTTGCTGTTTTAACAATGAGTCATTTAATAAGTGTCAAGTGTGTTGCAAAGAGTGTGATGTGGGGTTCTCTTCCCCTTCAGCCTAAATCATAGTTTACTACACTGTTAAATCCAGATGTCACACTAGTGTATATTATATGAAGTCTTAAAGTAGTCATTAAATTATCTGATTTATTGTCCTTTCATCATGCAAAATGCCGAATAGCAGAAGGCTAGGACAAAATGGAAATTCAAGGTGTTTGCTAAATCTTTTATTTTTACAAGTATTATTTGTCTGTCATGGGTGGCTGCTTTTTGAAGGCTTAGTTAACTAAAAACTCATTTTTCTGTAAATGACCACTGTCTTCAGTAGTACTTTATAGGTGTCTGAGTCTTTTTTTTTCTTTTAATAAGTAATACCTGTAAAAAACAAATCAGAGCTGTGTAATGCTCTTTTGGCTATAGTTTTGATTTAAAAACAGGTACAAAGATATGCTAGGTATTCATGGCATGTTCTTCAAACCAAACTGAACTCTGGAAGTTGAACTTTAAAAAAAGATAATCACATATTCCTTACTTTTTTCACTGATCTGACACTGCTTATAGACAGGCTGTTCTGATGGTAAAACCATCAAAACTGCTGATGATTTAATCCTTATGAGATGATTTAGTCCTTATGGTTTCTTAAGGAGAAGTTTTTAAGTTGAAAGAATTTTGCTTATAATTAACTTATCTTTAAAGAGTAGGCAAAAGTTGCTTTTAGGAACTAAATTGCAACGGCATTCTGTAGATGACCATGTATTAAATTCTTAAGTGTTAACTTGTGGAGTATATGGAGCTTATAGCATGTTTTTCAAGTTAACTTGTTTTCCTTTATGGAATCGGCACAGTACTGGTTTGTATAGAAAGTGTAATGATGTAGTAACTGTGCTTGTTGTAGAGGTGTTAAGTACAGGTATAGTGTAGATACAATAGTAACAAAGGCTGCTAAAATGCCTTGAAAGCACTTAAAGATCCATCATTCTGACTGGGAGAAGAGCAAGGTGACAATCCCACATGAAACTCACAAATGCTATTAGCATTATCCCATTGTGGACATGCAGTTCAGCTGTTGTATGCATTAAAAGTACTTCAAGATTGGTTTATTTTAAAACGTGCTAATTATCTCATAGAACCACTATGCTAAACCCTAAAGTTACATTAAGCTTATCTGGATATATGGTCTTACATTAAAATCCTTTCTTTCCTGAAGGAATGAAAACTCAGCTGCAGTACTCTAGTAGCTCGGTGTCAGAATGTAGGGCAATAAAAATATCTAATCCCTTTAAACAGCATCAAGAATTTGTTAATTTGCTATGGATAATACTAATGTGAAAAACAAAAGTGTGACATCTATGAGAACACAGATCTGAGTATCTAAACAATATCTACTAAATTTTAATACGGAGAAAAGTAGTGCTGAAAAGAAATAATTTTTATCTTTTAGATTTTGTTTATCAGGTGTTTGCCCTGTAAGACTGCTTAAGACATGGTTACCATTTTCCATACACCACTTTTAGTTTCAGGGTTTTATGTTTCTGTGTGTAGCTGGGTGTTTGGCTGTGGTTGCATAAAACTGTGTAGCAATATGTATCCTGGAGGACTACAAAAAGTAAAACAGTATTTGGGAAAATTTGTTATCCTTCTCGTACAGTCTTTCAACTGATGCCTTAGATACAGCCAGAATTGTTACAAGCTATTGAGATTATCTCATCTTTGCATGCAGGAAATGGAGCAGTCAATGAACATGCTGAATTCCAACCATGAGCTGCCAGATGTGTCTGAATTCATGACAAGACTTTTCTCTTCAAAATCTTCCAGCAAGTCTGGTGGTAGTAGCAGTAAAGCAGGGAAAAGTAGTTCTGGAAAAAGGAGGTAGTTAAGTCTTCCTCCGGAGTTTGCACAGCTGTTTGTTATCATGTGGTGTCACATTTATTTGTCTTGAAAGATCAAAAAGCCACTACTGTAAACTTTACCGAGGCACAACATACGTTATGCTACAAATATGGTTTGTAGCTTTTTTTTTAGACTGTATAAGCTGTTTTGTACTTGACAGTAAGCAAAAGAGGACATGGCTTCAATACTGTATCTGTATAAAGTTATTGATGATACTGAATTAACTATATTGTTCTGTAGAGAATTAAATTATACAATGTGCTTCACAGTAATAAATGTCTTACAACAATGTATAAAAAAGTTTCAAAGATAATAGAAGTGGAGTTCAGTTTTAAGATGTCTTTAATGTTTTACACTTGCTGTTGAGTTCTGAAATGAACAAATCATCCTTTCAAAAACTGAGTAAGTAATTCGCTGTATCAGCTTGTCACATGTTACATGTAAAATCTTTTTTTTTTTTTTTTTTTTTAAATGCTGTTTGCTGGCTGTACGATTTGCAGAATCCCAGCGGGGGTGGGGTTGGAAGGGACCACAGTGGGTCCTCTGGCCCAGTCTCCCAGTCAGGGTCATCCCAGAACACGTGGCACAGGATTGCATCCAGATGGTTCTTGGATGTGTCCAGTGAGGGGGACTCCACAAGCTCTCTGGGCAATCTTTAGTTCAAAGATTTTCCACTATGTATTGCCCAGTTTTATTCTGATCTACTTTCTGCTAAAAACTCTTTGTGAGGAAAAAAGCAAAGTATCTTACATGAGAAAGTCCTTCCAAAGTATATGGCTCTTGAGGAATGCAAAGTCACTGGCAGAACTTTGTTCTTCGAGCATGCCTGTACATCTCTTATGCAGTATCTTTTCAAGCTACCCAGAGAAGAGTTGAAAAAACGGATTTTTTTTCACTAGTTAAATATTTGCAAATTAAAATGACAGCAATACTTGCCATACCCTATTAGCAACAGTCTGTAATTTTTTTTTCAGCAAAAATGCTGTTCTTCTTCGTGTTTAAAATTGGTAGCTCCTTCGGTAACAGTGTCCATGCGGTGTAGGTAATGTATATCTGCATCCAAAAATGGTATTTAACATTCACTTACAGTACATCTGAAGCAAAATCAATTCTAATGCATTATTTGTTCTGCCATACACACGAGAGGGCTATAAATTTTCTTAGAATGCATATTTGGGAAACATATGCTGGGAAATATAAAAGTTGCAAGAGAATAAATATTCATTCATAAGATTAAATCAGTTTTTAAGATGTTGGAGAAGAAGTAACCCAATGTGGACAATGAAAGATTTCAGTCTGCAAAGTAAGCTGCACATTTTTGCTCTCATTTTGTTTTGCTTGAGTGGTCTTTTTTGCTTCATATACTAAGTAAAATATTTTCAGTGGAGACAAGAGGATATGTGGATGTTCTGGCTGGAAGGATCTACTGAAGTAAGTGTCAAGTTGCATTGGTCAAGAAAAAACATAAACCATAAAAAAAAACCCAAACCCACCAAACAACCTCCTCTCAGCAGTATCTCACTGAAAAATTCAGATGAAAACCAGGAACCAGTTTTTTGAAGATGGAGCAATTAGCACTGTTACTGTGCTATCCTGGAAAGTACAAGCCATGAGTTACTTTTGTTTAACAGTAATTGAAATAACAACTGAATTGCATTAGATTGTAATTAATCATACTGATGCATTTTTTCATGTTACAAAGGTAGGAACTAATATTTCTGCCTTCTTTCATGGTGTCTGTTCACATTCTTGATTCATCTTCAAGGGCGAATGGAGAATTCAGGCCATGAAAAGATGAAAATCTATTAGGAATTCAGAGTGAAAAAGTTCGCAGGAATTTTAAGGATCCTAGTAAAACTTTGGAAGGAGCATATGGAATATTTCCAACACTTTCTTTTTCTTAGGACTTTGTATATGAAAGCTGAGGCAGTTTCTTTGTGCATCAGAATCAGGTGCAGTGTCCCACTCTCAGAAACCTGTTACCAGAAAAATCCAAGCCCAAAAATCTTGTACATTTTTCACTTCCTTTTCAGACACCTTTGTGATAAAGTAATTTGTAGAAGTGTGTTAGTCTGCTGCTGAACCACTGCAAATTACTTTTTTTTTTTTTTTTTTAAATTTTAGAGCTGGAATCTGTGTGTCAAGTGAGCAAAGATGTTCTAGCCAGAGTGCATTGGTCACTTATGGTCAGTTGGTCATTGTTGTCGTTTAACCTCAGCCAATAGCCCAACCCCATGCAGCTGCTCACTCACTTCTACCTGGTGGAATGGGGAGGAGAGTCAGAAGGGTCAACAAACACTTGTGGGTTGAGATAAAGACAGTTTAATAGGGAAAGCAAAATCTGCACGCACAAACAAAGCAAAACAAGGAATTCACAACTTCCCATGGACAAGCAGGTGTTCAGTCATCCCCACGACAACAGGGCTTCAGCAATGTGATCTTGGGAAGACAAAGTCATCACTCCAAACATCCCACTCTTCTTCCCCTCACTCTGTATGCAGAGCATGATGCCATATGGTTTGGAATATCCCTTTGGTCAGTTGGGGTCGGCTGTCCCGGCTGTGTCACCTTCCAGGTGGTGAGGAAAGGAAGATCCTTGTGCACCTGCAGGCTGGTGGGGTGGGGTGAGGAGCAGAAATGCCTTAGCTCTGTGGGAGCATTGTGCAGCAGTAATGAAAATGTCTCTGGTTATCAATACTGTTTCCAGTAAAAGTCCTAAACATGGCCCCACACCAGCCACTGTGAAGGTTGTAACTCTACCACAGTCAATTAAAACTGTAATGTGGCCTTGGGCTATCACAAATGCCACTTGGCAAAACTTACTTGATCCTGTAGCAGTTATTATTATAATACAAGGTTGATTCTCTGCAGAATATTTGCATCTTTGAATATTTATTTACAGATTCTTAGGAGTCAGTCTTCTGTGTTAGGTCTGACATCTCCATTAAAAAAAAAACAAAGCCATAACTGCCCTTTAGTGAGGCTTCTTGAGATAACATAAGGCAGACTGTAAACTGAAGCAATTTAAACAGAAATTAAAGATTTGCAGAATCTACTTGGACTATAGACAAGCTGATTTCCTTATTGCCAAAAGGAGGAAGACACGCTCCCTCAGCTTGGACAGGGTAACCCTGCCTTCTGATTACAAGTTCTGGTACTTGTCAGCCTTTGTCATGCATTGATTTAACAAGAGAAATTGGTTCATCAGTCTGCTGGAATTCTCTTATGTTTTAGAAAGTTAAATCAGCTCACAGAAGGATCAAAGAAATCCCAGAGCCAGCAGAAAGCACCAGAAACGTTCAGTCAGAGGCAGGAATTCTCTGTTCCTGGCAGTGAGAGTGAGTAATACAATGAGCTTACTGCATCTTGAGGATTTGTAGCTGAAGAGCTCATTTAGCCACGTTCTGAATGAGTGGGCAACTGAGTTTATGACAAGCCATGTAGAAGGAAGAGGAGACATATTTTGCTGAAGCCTGTTTTAGCTATTAGTCATTTAAGATGGTCTGGAAGGTGTTTAGAACAGTTTGAAATAATTTTATCAATTGCATCATCCAAGATGCTCACGTTCTTCACATGTAAGGAAGAAATCTAATGTACAACTATCTTCCCTCACTGTTTTAAATGAAAAAATATTTCCTGGTGCTCTTTATGTTTTTGATGCAGTGGGGATGATAATGGCTCTGTAAATGGGGTTTTTATGGCTTCAGAGAGACAGGGTGGCTTGTGATTAAGACTTGTATTTGTGAAGAGGACTTTAGTATCAAGTGCATTGAGTTCTGATGCAACTGTCAGACTGTACAAAACATAAATTATTTCTGTTTCGATTTCTTGTTCATGAGTTATGAGAAGCTTGTCTCATAAAAATAATTGTGAAGATAAATTTTCTAATAAACATTGGGTACTCAGATAGTATGACTATGAGTTTACTGAAGAAAATCCAGTATGTAATCTTCTTAAAGAGCACCTTTGTTAAGCATTATTATGTAGATCTTTATATGTATCTGTTAAAGCAACCCATTTAAGTAACTGCACGTCAAGATTTCCAAAACAATTGTAGTGGGTTTGTTCGCATTCTTTACCTTCTATAAGATAAGAATAGGGAGGAAAGCAAACCAGGCACCAAATTTAAGAGAATATGAAGACGTTTATTACTAGAACTAAAAATAAAAAGGAATAAGAAGGAGTTAAAGCAAAAACCCCTTTTTTCCTCCAGCACCTCCCCGTTTTACCCAACTCACACAAAGGATAACAGACTATGATTTTGGTCAGTATAAACCTTCAGAACACTTCTCCTCCCCCCATTCTCCTCCCTCTTAAAATATAAAGACACAAACTTGGGATTATTTCAGTCAGTTTACTACTCTATAGTAGTCTTTCAGCAGTTCATTTAGGGAGAGGAGTCTCTTTTGTCCATTCTATGAAGCTTTTCCACAAGAAACAGTCTTCTCATGGCCACAATGTCACATTACAACAGCTGCCCGGGATATTTTTCTGTTGGCATGTGTGAGTCCCTTCCCTCGATT
>VYZQ01052955.1:8662-20416 GCA_013400655.1 Mystacornis crossleyi | reverse complement strand
CTCTTATCCTCAATTGGCTGTGTTTTGGCTCTCTTACTCTCCTCTTCCTAACTTCAAGTATACACCAATTTTAAAAATAAGAACTTACGACAACCCCACAAATCATTCCTGAAAAAAAACAACATCTTTCTTCTTGGCATCTTCCCAATACACTGTCTACTCACCACTGTCTAGGCTGGGAGTCAGGATGGTCTGAGTGATTCCTTGTGCTCCCCCTTGTGTCTGCCATCAGGCTCAGGCTGCTGACTTTTGAAGAAAAGCTTTTTTATTTTGTGTCTGGCCTAGCCTCAGTGCTAGGGTTCCCAGTGTCTTCGATATGTAAGTAAACAAGGGTATGCACTACTTCGGAAAAGTTGATTTCCTGTAAAAGTTATCTCCAAAAGTGTTTCAAGCTGGCTATTCACCCACCAGGGCACAATGCAGTCAGTCACTAATCTCTCTTGAAAACGTAGATTTAGGTTACTTTTAGCTCAGAATTTTTAGGAACAAAATGCAGTGTCTTTATGCTATGTCAGCAGTGCAGAGCATCCACAAACTCAGCCTAGAAAGACAAATAATCCATCAAAGGCTGCAAAGATCTAAGGAAGATGAAGCTTGAAAGATGGCTTTCAATAATTCAGAGAGCTTGCATTTTCAGAACTGTTTTAATGATTTCTCTAGGAAAATAGCAGAATATTGAATATCAAGCACCAACCAACTGTATGAAAAGCCAAAGGTTCTTTAGCTTTTTTTAAATGAGATTTCCAGCTAGTGGAAGAGCTTATGCTCAAGGTACTGGTGGAGTTAGCAGTAAATTCCTTCCTACAGGATACATCTGAACTTCTACAGTAAGTAGCAAACCCAACCCCCACCCCCCCTCCATTATCATACATAGGAAAGATTCAAACCAGGCATTTTGGAGCAATAATCAAACAAATGAAGAATAACTCTCAAAGTAGCCAACACATGTCCTGGTCCAGCCCTGCTTTTGTTAAAACTGTTTGGAAGCAGGGTCTTTCCTAGAAATAGGTATCTGGGCTCAGAGAAGGGAGAGCAGAAGCAGAAAAAGTGGCAATTCACTTGCTATGCAGTCCTTTCTTTAAATACTGGCAGTTATGGGTAAGTAATACTAGTGCTACAGAAATATCAGATCAAACAATCTCTGTGGATGTGATGATGATACCCAACAATAACTTCAAAAACTAACTGGAATTCTTATCATAAAGACTTGATTAAAATGTAATTTTAAAACCCCCAACAATTTAAATTACCTAAAAAAATAATTTAAAAATCCCACCAATCTAAATGAGCTAAATCAAAGATGGTGGGGAAGGGGTTGGCAAACAGTCCTTTCACGCTAGACCCCCAATCCAGTCTTACTTCAGGCCCCCACTGCCTCCCTCCCAGCAGCATCTCACCGCCACTCTCCCATCTCCCACTCACCATACACCAGTCAGCAGGGCACTGGCTGACACCTGAGTGCACACCCTGAGGAGACCTTATCAGTGTGGGTAGCCAGGCAGCAGCTGTGAGCATCATTATCCCAGGGGTCTGTGTGAAACCAGCAGCAGGAGCCTCAAGGTGTTAAAGGGATGTTTGCTTTCCTGTGAAAAGAGGAGACACCAGGCCTGGTGAGTGAAGTATGAAGAAGAAAAAGGAAAGGTCTAAAGCAGCAAGCAGCCACGTATGTTAAACAAAACTCCCTTCAACCCACAGTCTAATTCTAGGGATCTCCTGTGCTTCATACTTGCACCTGCTTTTTGTCCTTGCTTGGGGAAATGTCTTGGCGGGGGGGGGGAGTCTTCTCCTTTCTGAGAAGCTGGGGAAAGGCTCCATCTTCTCAGGAGGTCAAGGTGCAAAGGGTGCTCCTGGAGATTACAGCTGATATCCACGTCTCATACTTGAGACTCTGAGAAGAGACCTTAACAGACCTAAGAGCAGCAGAGGGCAAGTGAGACAAGGGATCAAATGTACCATCCCACTGACTCACGCTAACAAACACATTGGTGAGAAGAGATGCACTGCCCTGGCAAGAATGTCTCTTTGTGGGACAACCAAGTTTTAGCACCTACATTTAGATGAATTCTATATTTGTTACTGATACTATATTTCAAATCAAAAGACACCCTTATAAGGGAATTCCTTGTTATAACATTGTCCTAACAGCTCTTTAGGGCAAACTCCTTGGTATTCATCTATACCTTGCTGCTCTGCCCTTTACATAACTATTCCGTACCTCCAAGTCACCCATAAATGGATCACAAGCTCCTGCTTTCTTATGGGGGTCAGCCAGAAAGAACAGATTAGAAACAGGGAATCTAATGGGGGAGCCATGTAATCTTCATTTGAGACACAAACATTTTTCTGAGAACCAGACACTGCGTGAAGGCAGAGCTTTGCTACAGCCTTTACTCTTCTTTTTCACGCGGTGCAAGTCAAGTAACTTGAGCATGCTTGGGCATGTGCTTCCCACACTCTCTTCCCTTCCCTCCCTCTTTCAGAGGGGACTGCCTGTGGGTCTTGCGAGGGTCTGACCTTGCAGGGGTGAAATGAGGGTACAATGCAGGAAGGCATGTTGTCTCCTCCACGGGAAATCCGAGTCCCAGAGCATGCTGGCGTAAAGACCTCGATGCCTGCAAGTTCCACACAGTGCGTACAACACGAAGCAGCTCTCTGGCCTTGACTCAAGGGAGGCCCAGTCCAGTGGTGGACACTGATGCTCAGGAACACAGCACCACCTTCCAGGCTGGCAGCCCATCCCTGGGGAGCTTTGTTGTTGGGCAAGACAGCCATGTCCCCTTCGTCCCTCTCTGTGAGAATCCACGCACACGAGGGCAAGGCTTAAAGTGCTCTCAGACCGCTCCGGGCAGGCTTTTAGCCCTCAGCCGCTGCCTCCCCCCTGCACGGAACGGTTAACACGGCCTGAAGCGCTCCTGCCAGCTCCCCATGTTCCCTCCGGTGCCTCCCGGAGCTATAAATACAGCGGGCACATGCTCTGACACCGCGTTCCCCAGCAAGCACCAGATAACTTTAATTTGCCCTTTAAACGTCCCGGGCCCCGCGTCCCTCGCGGCCGCCGCTCGGGGGAGCATGGCGGGGCGGGCCCGGCGGGCCGCAGCCAATGCCCGCGGTCCGGGGGGCGCCTCCTCCTATCGCGAGAGGCCGCGGGCTATAAGCGAGGCGGCGCGGGGCGCGGGGCTATTTGTCCGGCGGGGTGGGGAAGTGTGCGCTGGTTGCCTCTCACCGGGGCGGGGCTGTCGGACCGGCTCGCGGCATGGGTGACCAAGCGGTCAGCTTCCTCAAGGACTTTCTGGCCGGCGGGATCGCCGCCGCCATCTCCAAGACGGCTGTCGCCCCCATCGAGAGAGTGAAGTTGCTGCTGCAGGTGAGGGGGCGACGGGGGGCGGCGGTGCCGCGCCACAGGTGGTGGCTGGCGCGGCGGGCGCTGCGCGGCGTGACTAAATATGGGAAGGAGCTCGGCCGGCTCCGGTTACGCGGGAGCTGCCCGGGACATTCAGCACCGCCTCGGGGTGGCGGGAGCAGGGCCGGCCCTGTCCGTGCCCTTCAGCGTGCGGGGTCACCCCTGCGGTGCCCCTCTCTCACCGTTCCGTCCTCCTCCTTCTCCTCCCTGCAGGTCCAGCATGCCAGCAAACAGATCACGGCTGATAAGCAGTACAAGGGCATCATGGACTGCATAGTCCGCATCCCCAAGGAGCAGGGCATCCTCTCCTTCTGGAGAGGCAACTTGGCCAATGTCATCCGGTACTTCCCCACCCAGGCCCTTAACTTCGCCTTCAAGGACAAGTACAAGCAGATCTTCCTGGGCGGAGTGGACAGGCACAAGCAATTCTGGCGCTACTTCGCAGGGAACCTTGCGTCCGGGGGTGCCGCGGGAGCCACTTCCCTCTGCTTCGTCTACCCGCTGGATTTCGCCAGGACCCGGCTGGCGGCTGATGTGGGCAAAGGAGCCACTGAGAGGGAGTTCACTGGCTTGGGCGACTGCATTGTCAAGATCTTTAGGTCTGATGGCTTGAGGGGCCTGTACCAAGGATTTAGTGTGTCTGTCCAGGGCATCATCATCTACAGAGCAGCCTATTTTGGCGTATACGACACGGCCAAGGGTAAGAAGTGCATGGAGGAGTGACTGCAAGGGACGATCCATTCGGTAAAGGCACTCGAGGGCACTTGGCAGTACAAAGACAAGCAGGGCTTGGCTCAGCACCAGTTGAGTGCAGTGGTAGAATGTGCACAGGTGTTTCTGACATGCATTCCTTCCTCTGCTTGCTGCTCTGAGACACCTTGGGTTTGGATTGACTCTGGGGTTGGTGGGTGATTGTTCCTTCCACAGCCCTCTGTGCTGATTGCGTTCATTTGTTCTTGATGACAGGTATGTTGCCTGATCCAAAGAATGTGCATATCGTAGTGAGCTGGATGATTGCCCAGAGTGTCACTGCAGCGGCAGGGCTGGTTTCTTATCCTTTTGATACTGTGCGACGTAGGATGATGATGCAGTCTGGCCGAAAGGGAGGTAAGAATAAGTGCTCCTGTGGTGTTCTGGCTGTAGAAAGTTTCTCTTCATCATGATAAAATGGGAGATACTGGGTATTCTTTTTTTGTTGTACGAAAAACTAATAACCTTCTCATTGGAGTCCTTAAAAATCCTGTGGGGAACACATTGCTGGTTATTTCTATCATGTTGATCCAAAGGACTGAGAAATTACTTGATTTCCTATGGAGAAATAATTTTCCTTAATTGATTACTAAATTTTAAATCCTCAGCTGTACTTTGCTTATTCCTTCTTGTTTTTAAGATACCAAAGTTGAAACCTACTTGCTGTATAACTTCAAGCCTTCTAACCTTTATGTTTGTTTCCACAGCTGATATTATGTATAAGGGCACAATTGATTGCTGGAGGAAGATAGCTAAAGATGAAGGATCCAAAGCATTCTTCAAAGGTGCCTGGTCGAATGTGTTGAGAGGCATGGGCGGAGCTTTTGTATTAGTACTTTATGATGAAATCAAGAAATATGTCTAAAACTTAACATCATAATACAGTAGTTCAATTGTTCTCAATCAACTTTTTTAAAACTATGAACTTGTGATGTAATGGACAACAAAATATTTCCTAGGGAAACAGAATAAAATTTGAGTAACGTATCTGGCAGAGATAAGGATGCATTAATTTAAAAATTGTCCACAACATCACAGTTACATTTTGTATGAGAATTCCTCCATCATTTGTATTGGAACCTGTGTATATATTATACTTCAAATTGCAGGTAATAGATTTTGTCTAGAGACAAAATTTAGGTGGTCTATACCTAGTCTAAAATCTAATACTGTGAACTCTTGATAGATTGTCGTAAATATTTACTACACTAAGTAATGTCTCTAGCTACCCAACACTGTGATGACATAACATGAATTAAAATCATGTTTTCTTCTAAAGCTCTATTTTTTAATATAATATTAAGTGAAAAGTAGGTCTGAAATTATAAACTATACTAAAGCACCAGGCTGAGTTCCTAACTGCAGCCTCTTCCCTGACATACAGTAATATGCTTGAAACAATAATCTCATTTTTATTATTTGTAGAATATGAAAATACAGTGTTTCAAAAATGCCCTGTATTGTCACAAAGGAAAAAGTTGTCTGCTCTGATGTTCAATTGAACTAAAACTGAAACGAAATAAATTAATATATTAATGAACTTTTTCCTGTTGTTTTCAGTACACTGAACACATTACAAGCATGTCCTCCAAGGTGATGTGCTAATCAGGACACTTAATGGCTGTCTTTTGAAAGTTGTTTCAACAGAGCTTTAGGTAGGTGAAGTGGTTATTGATAATTCTACAACTGCAAAACCAAGTGGATTCAGTTTAAGGGTACTGCAGCCAGCTATCTTAGAGATAGGCTTCCACGTAGTCTTAGCTCCTTGTATAATGTTTTAGTATTACCCTTAACTGTGAAACATGTCCTCACTGAACAGTGAAGTCATTACTGCTTCTTTTACTTGAAATAGTATACTGGAATTGAATATTCAAGAGATATTAAAATAACTACACTTTCAACCATTATGAACACATGGCACTGTTAATTACCAGTGAGATCAGAACATGCTCAATACACTTTTTAAACTTTAGATGCTGCAGGGTTGTGAATGCATGGAAGAACAGACTGATCAGGCAAAGGAGGGAAAACGAGTTGTGGCCATTTCAGTTGTTCAGTTAGACTATATATAGACAGCATTTTCTATGTATCCACCTAGGAAAAAACACCATAGAATCAGAGCATAGTTTGGGTTGGAAGAGACTTTAGAGTCCATCTAGATCCAAGCCCCGTGCCATGGGCAGGGACACTGTCCACTATACTCAGTTCCTGGCCTTGGACCCTTCAGGGGTGGGGTGTCCACAGCTTCTCTGGGCAAAGGGCTAAGACTAAGCAAGTAATCAAATAAACTTTTATTTCACCTTCATCTTTTACTACTTCATATGTATGGCTTCCAGTTATCCTTTTCCTATATTTGAAACATATGTCAGATGCAGGTAGTCCTAGCTCACTGTCACTGGGCATGATAGGCTCTGTTTGTCTGCCACAGATTCAGACCAGCAGCTCTGTTCTCCCTGAAGGCAGGTACCAGCCACTAACCAGTGTATGGAAGCAACATCTATCCACTTGAAAAACAGAAGCTTTTGGAAAGTATTGGCCCAAAAAGTGACAGGCTGTTTTTAAATTAACCAAATACAGATTTTTTTTTTTTTTTAAATGTCCCAGGACAAAAACCTGGCCTGATTGTTACATCTCCCTTTTTTATGGTCGCTCTCTTAAATACTTGCTTTTCTAGATACCAGGTCTGTTTTCTTTCCCATAGTAAATAACCAGCATTGCAATCTATCAAACCATAAGTTTATGAAGTAAACATTTCTACTGGTTTTCAAAGTATATTAGTTTTCCTTAAAAACTCTGCCAGTTTCTGCTCCTTCTCTTTTTCTCCCTCCTCGGCACATCCTAATGGTTCCTTTTGAGAAGCTTGGTAACACAATCCAACTATATTTCTCATTTAGCTCACTTATAAAGCTGTAAGTGGCATTTGGATGTGCTAGAGAATATCTAAGTTGGCTACAAAGAGAAAGACTGTAATAGGCAGAGGTATAAAACCTTGGGGAAAATTTATGTATGAATAAGATAATTAAGAGGAAGCAAAGAAATTTCAAATAAGTGTAAATGAAAGAAGTTACATTCCAGAGAAGGTGGCAAAATAGAGGAACTAAAGACTATTACAAAGGAGAGCGAGTGGTATCAACGCAGGAAAATGCCACTGGGCTAAGAGAAAGTGCATTAAATAAAGCCTACAGAAAACACAGGTAAATGGCTCATTTCTGCTGAAATGCCAATGCACGTAGTGTGGGAGACTGCAGGCAGTGCTTTCCATAAAGATCGCTGTGGTCAGAATTCAAAACCGTCAGTGAATTAACCATTCTTCTGAAAGCAGCTCTGCCCTGAGTCTGTGGCCCTCAGCGTAACACTTGCTGAAAGTGTAACCTAAAATGCAGCGATCAGCTCTGAAAGGTTGGAAATTAGAACACTTTGCAGGTGCTCTATAGTTGCTACTTGAACTCCCATTGTCACAGTCAGTTGATACTACTTCTTCTGTACCTTTGCAAGAGCTGGTCACAGGTAAAATAAAGCAAGTGACAAAACCATTATTCCCTTATATCTAACACTTGAACAATTGAAAACCTGCATCTTTTCTATGTTTTCCTATGTACCAAGCTCTTCAACCTTCTTTGCACCTTAATACCAATTATAAAAATCTGAAAGAAACCACTGCAATTACAATTCATGTTAAATATTTTATTTCTTATGATTTACAAATGACATACAAAATTGACACTCTTTCATACCAAAGTTAAATAAGATGAAGCAATTAAAAGTAATCCATTGTGTGAATTTCTTCACAGAAAAAAAATTATCATATGAACATTCAGAAGTATTTAAACTGTTACTCTGATATTCACATTCAAGGACAAAAATCTTTAAATAGAGAATAATTTTAATTAGCACAATACTAGAAATAAATACAGCAGCACTATACAAAGAAATCGTTAACAGTTCCTAACCATGAATAATTGCAATACAAATCTGTTTGCCACAATGCTGCTTAAACTTAAAAGTTTCAAGTTTTGTCGAACAGTTACATTTGATCTGCAGGTCACCAAGTGAAGAAGCTCTGCCAAACTATCACAAGGACCGAGTAAAAAGTGTGTTACAATGCAGAATACCTGAAAGCCTAAGCCCTCATGCAAGTAGTAGCAAAGAATAATACACTTTTCATGTCAAAGACCCAGCATTACCATATACAGCTTTTTTTCTTTATCCATAATACAGAGATTTCCTGTACCTCTCCTGGGAAGAAGCTAGGGAAGCAAGCAAAGTTTCAGCAATATCCACAGATAGTGGCGTCACAATTTATGCTCTTTATAAGGCTACAGTCCTACAAAACAAGCTCACTGAAAGTTTGCCTTTATGTATAGAAATAAACCACACCACCTACTATTGTGATTACCAAAGCCATTAAATTTCACTCCTCTTGTAAATGGAGGTTGCTATTGGAGCTTATCTGACATTAATACAAATATTAGATATGAGCATGACATTTAAAAACAGGTCAAGAAAAGTAACAAGACTTTTTGTTTTCTCCTCTTTTTTTTCCCTTAAATCCTGGTTAGTAGTCACTCAAAAACAAATATTCAAGATGTTTCCTGCAGCTCAAGTTTACATCTCCCCACTGAGAAAAACACACATCTGCAAAAACAGGGCCATGAAGTTCTTCCCTTGCTTAATATTATTCTCTAGTTTGAGAAGTAACCAGAACTTACTCGTTTACACTGAATCTGAAACTGCTGTTCACTTCAGTCTTTACTGTCCAGATAACATCAGACGCTTCTTTCCTATGCAGAGATCCCAATACATCTTCCAAAATCCAATACAACTTCCAAAATCCTTTTGATCTGGAAGACACAGCCTTGCATACAAAACACACTCCAGGTGCTGAACATTTAACAGTGGCAAAACGTCATCTTCTGCAGCCTAGGTATTCTAGCTCACCATGTAGAAATACACAATCTGCTTTTCACCTCTTCACACTGCTGTTAAAGATTCTTTCAGTCACAAGAACATGACCCACAAAATTCAGAAGGCTTTCATAAAGCCAGGATGTAAAGCAAGGACAATCCAGGAACTAAGCATATGCTTATAAGTTTAATACATTATTTTAAAATATTATTAGTATTTTAAAAATTTTATTTACATCTTGCACCTGTAGTGCAGCAATTCTGTCCTTCCATGGTATGGATACAAATTCCACTTATGATCTGAGAGTAAAATAATACTTAAATTTCTATTTAACTTGTCCATTTAAATACCTCCTTCTCTTTCATACCTTCTTCCTGTCATGGAAAACACTGACAGAAGTTTTTTATACCATTTTAAAACCATTTTATAAGCAATTACTCTAAATGCAATGCATTTTAATCACTGAACAATGCAGAAAATAGTTTTGCACAAAGAATTTACAAAAGCACTAAAAATAGAAGTTTTAGTATCATCTCAGTATGCGAGGCAAGGAACACACTTATAACCAAGCAGCACGAACATTAGTGGGTTTAGGTCTCTGTAATGCCCCACTAGCTGAATCAGACATGGGCTTTTCATTCCTCTGGTTCAGTGTACTTTGTAGAGTGGATGGTCTTGAAGTTCCTCCTGTTAACACACAAACACACAAAGGGAGAATACTTATGCTCAGCACAACAAAAAACTTCATGCTATGTTAGTGCAGCAACACTCATTACCATAGCTCTCAGAATAAAACCCCAAACCAAATCACAGTAAATTGAATACCCCAAAAGAGTTGATTATGAGTTGTTTATAAATAATCAGGAAAAAATTCAAGCCTGTGGTTCTTTAACCTGACACATGGTTTTATAGAGACACACTGTCTATGTCCAAATCTCATACACAGAGTTTCTGAGAAAAACAAGGCTACCATCAGTAGATCTAAATTTTCTGAACGAGAATTTGAACATTCATTGATGTTATTTTCGGGTTTTTGGTAAGGTTTGTTTTTCCCCCCTTCCTCTTTCAATGAAGAAAATGGCAAAATGAGAAACACTTTACGACAGGGATTTTTTTTCTTCTTGGAAAAGATGATTGACAGGACCATTTATTGGAAATTTAGGATGGCAACAAAACAATGCATATAGTAACCACTTTTGGTGTGATTAGAAAAATCATTTTGATGACTTCCATTTGATAAATGATCAATCTAAAGATGACAGAGAAAAGAACATATTTGCTATTCTTAACAGTAAGTGCTTTACAATTCTGAATTATAAAAAGATAAACATCTGTAAAGAAATGCAATTATCTGCAACTTCAAAATACTTACTTGGAGGACTAAGCTGGCTGAAAGGAGATCTACCCCTTCTTACGGAAGATGAAGAACTCAGGTAGCTCATCTGGCGGTGATAGTCCCTCAGTTGTTCAGAACGCCTCAGACCAGCTGTTGGTTTCACTGCTTCCAATCTTTTCAGGAATGCCTTAATATTGAAGAAAAATGTCATCAAGAAAGACAATGAACAAGATGCTGCAAAACAAACAGTCATAAATTTATTTTTATTTGAACTGCAAAAACCCCTGAAATTTCACAGCAGGAACTCCTCCACTGGTGACCAGCGTATGGTCATATATTCAGTTCTTTTCTCAGTGTTATGACACAAATTGTAACTATCCCTTGCACATTATCAGTTCTACAGAATACATCTTTAGTACCTCACAGTTCTCTCTACTTTATGGAGATTTGAAACAAATACATCTATTTGGTGACTATCACCAAAGGCAGAAAAGAATTGGTTTCCACTATTCTAATCCTACCTTTGGTTAGTCCTCTCTGCGAAATTTCCAGAAGAATGAGAAGTTTGGGGTTTTTTTTTAATCTTTGCTTTGCAAACAGACCATTTTATATTGCCCTATATGAAGCCCAGAGAGGATTATTGACCCCAATTCTGTGAAACTAATTTCAAAAGGAAAGCACAAACATCTGCAAGAGTTCATTTTATCCATAATCTAATTTTAAGAGATTCTATTTGAAATTATTGATAAAGACATCATTTTCTCTTGTTGAAATTAGCCCTGGTATCATGTGGCAAGTGGTATATTGGAATAACTACTTAAGTAGTATTTTTAAGATACAATTTCCTATTCTGCGTAATTATTTCTACTTGAAACAGAATTTCTTTGTTTAAGACATTTCAATAATCTAAAAAAAGAACCTGATAGGAGGATAAATTGGGAAATACCCAGCTACATGCAATTTCCAATTAACAACTTCACCTTTGTAATATATTTCACCTTTAGTGGTTGCCTTGCATAGATCTATATATTTCCTCTACTAACTAATTTCAATTCATTTGATGGCTTACAAACAATAGGCAATGACACAACCATTGCTGGTCAGGGTTCTGACGTGCATCCTATCAACAAGAGAAAGTGCAAACTGTGCTTACGATAAGTCTCCGCAGTACTAAAGATAACTCTCTTTCTAAGGACGCATTGTCTAGATGTATACTTGTATGGTGGAAGTCAAGAAGCTGTATCACCATTAAACTGTGCACCCAATCATGTTCTGATTTTTTTTTTTAATAAGAATAAAATTTTACAAGAATTGACTTAGGAAATAGTATAGTATTCACAGGCTGTCACTTGCATTGTCTAAC
>VYZQ01052915.1:9010-19416 GCA_013400655.1 Mystacornis crossleyi | reverse complement strand
TTCCATCGAGAAACTGCCTTTTCTTTGAGCAATTCCCAGTGACTCACAGCAGCAGAAAAGTATATTTTACTTGTATTGTTCCTCCCCCACACTACTTGTCATGTTCATATGCCAAATCTGTGTTGACTTAGAATTAGGAAACAAATCCTATTTATCCTGTTCATAGCAATGAATTGTCCCAATTAATAATATTTAGCAGAGAAAAGAAATTCTGGTGGTTTTTTGGGGGATTGTTTTGTTTACAAATATCAATGAACTTAATTGGATTCTTAGATAGATTCAGATTTTTGTGTCCATGAATTTTTTAGTCTGTCTCCTTTTTTTTTTTTTTTTTTTTTTTTTTTTTCCTCATACACTTACCTCTGGAAAATCAGAAATTATATCGGCTTTATTTATCTGTGTAAACTTGCAATAAATTTAGCATTATCATCTATTGTGAGTGGCACTGTCATCAGACAGACTTGTCTTTTTTCAGGTCATAAGGTACTTTCTGTTTTTTTTTTAAATGATCCATGCTTTTGTGTGAACAGTTCAAGTCTTTTTGATGGGATTGTATACAAAAGTTTACAAAAAGACTTTTCATGAAAGAAGGCTAATTTCCAATTAGCAGTTTTCTTTTACTCTCTTTTCTAATTCTTTAGTCTTTATGAATGTGCAATATTATTTTATATCTGCATTTTTATTGTGTTTTCCCTAAGTATCTGGTAATGTTTTCCTTCAGAGGTTCTAGACTGGACAGAACGACTGCTAGTCTGCATGGCAATTCAAAAATAGTTGCATTATTAAGTTCTAATTTGGAAGTTAATTGTTTGACAGGATTGTGATTATGGAAATGAATGAGGTGAGGAAATTATGTTACTCCTCTTCAGATGAATTCTTTAGCAAAAAAATTAATGAAGTAGGCAATAAAGTGTGGTAATTATAGAAGTATGGATGCAACCTTAACCCTGGAGTAATTCCTGTCATCTCAAGAATTTTCTGTATTTCTAAATAAACTGGGATTGGGATTTTTTGGGGAAGTTGTTTTGTTTTGCTTTTTAATGAGAGGAGCTTTTTAATAAGAAAGAAACTGATTCAGTTCAGGATGTTTAATCTCAAACTCCAGCAACACTAAAAAGTTGTATAAGTGTTAGAGCAATGTTTCTAGTCAGATTAAATCAACCTAAACCAGTTTCACTTGAATGAAAAAATGCCATGTATGTTGCTTCCCCAAAAGCATGATTGCTGACATACTGATTTCAGTTTCAGTCATCCTAAAAGCATTTTAGTGTCCCGAAAAACAAACAAACAAACAAGACAAAAAATATCACCCTTTCATTACCAGAAAGGATTGATTTTTCAATGGAAATCAATTTGGATCAATAATTCATTTCCCCCCCAAAAAAATACTAGGTAAAAATGTCATATTTTCTTTTATTCTGTCCCAGAAACCTTATTTTTCTTTCTTTTTCCCTCAACATGCAACTTGTATTTACTTTATTTTTCACAGTGCTAGATGTGACACAACAGCATGAGAGACAGATATCAAAGGAAACAGTTCACTTAGATCTTTCTTTTGAGCTGACAAGCATATTTCTAAGACATTTAAAGTGCAAACTCCTTATTTTCATTTTTTATGTGAAAAATTTAGAGTGAGGTGTACTGAAATGATTGGTAAGAGTTGTAATGCTATAAGCTATAAGTGAATAGAAGAAAATAGTAGCAATTTTTTCTGCTTCCCAAACATGGAGGATGTCTCCTATATTCTATATTCTTCACATTTAAGTGTAATTTAAGTCAGAATTGTTCCATTTTGTGCTCTAAATGTGTATCTTTCAGAGGAATGAATATTCCTGTTTCACTTGAACAGTAATAAGGTATAGAAGATGGAAGCAGAACTCTACAACTTAGTGCTCACAATTGCATAATTTCAATGATAATAATATAATTTAAAAATAATTCTAATAATGATTTAGTTAATTGACAGTAGAAATTTATTTGACTGTGTAGCCTATGAAATTATATTGACTGCTTAGGGAAATTAAACTCTTTTTTAGGTTAAAGTATTATTTTTAAAATAATTATTGGTATTCCATATATAAATGTTCTGAAAGTGAACTAGGGTATCTGAGGAAGATCTCTTGTCTTCATTTAATTCAGATGAGTATTTAGTCTCTGTTATAAAAAGCCATCTTAAGCTATTAATTTAGTGCCAGTAATGTGCTTCTTTTATTTTATTTAGTTTTGGTGGGGAGTGAAGTATGAGTCTGGAAGTGAAATTAGAACTGGGGCGAAGCTCACAATGAACCAAAAAATATTTCTTCTTTACCCCAGAACATGTTTCTCCCTTGAGTTACCTATATATCCCTTTGCATCAGTATTGTCAAATGTGAGAGTGTTGGCCTTAAAAACAAAAGCTTTCCCTTCTTAAAGGCCTTAAACAGAGAAATAGAGGAACGAATAATCACTTTTCCTTCTCAATTTCTTCTAGCAGTTCCCTTGGGGCAAAATTCTCTCTTCATGTTCAGGTTAATTGCACTATTTTCTTTCTTTCTTTCTGTTTTACCGCAGCCTTTCCCCTCATTGTAATTTAAACTTCTGTTTTCTTAACTTATGTTTAAGTGTGAGGTTTTTAAAATAGCTCTTTAAAATAAGTATCAGTAACTCACAGAAGTGGCTCAATGGCTTCAGCTGGAGCTGATCAGTAAAGTTGCCAGTCTGTAAAAATGGCATTGGTCCTGGAAGCTAAAAAAAAGTCCATTCTTTGACTGTCAGATTATGGCGTTCCCAGAAAATTCCCTTACTGTAGATCTTTGACACAGAGTCAAAATGAGTGGGCAGCTGCATGACTCAAAGTGCCTGAGTTTCCGAGTTTCCTCGTAGATCAGCATGGAAAGAGCCGAGTTCCCTGGCTGCAGCTTGCCTGGGAATGGAAGCCCTTGAACTGGAAGAGGAGCAGGCCTGCTGAGGACCTTCAAATCCAGCCAGGAGAGGTTGATTACACCTGCTCTAGATCATCCTCCACAGCACTGGTATTCATAACCCTTACCTCCTTTGCTCTGTGAAAGGAAAAGAACACTTCAGCACAGACAGCACATACCCCCTTACTCCCACTTGGCGTTTATCCCTTTTGGTATCCTTTTATTTTGTAAGGAAGATGTCAGGCACCTCCTGCAGCGGCACCTCAGTTCCAGGTTGTGTTTGCCAGATATGGCCCCAGTACTGTCACCTGTTCTGTTGGGTTGCTGATCTTGTGATGTGAGCTGCTCATGCTCTGCACTGCCTGTTAGAGGTTTTGCTTGCCTGTTCTGGCTCTATATGTCTTTTGACAACGCTGTAGACCACTACGGGACCTGTGAGAAAGCCTTGGTCCATTTATTTGTTCCATTCCTAGCAACAGTATGTACAATATGCAGGCTTCCCATATATTATTACAGATGTTTTCAAGCACTATACATTCCTCTTGCACTGAGGATAAAAGAATTAAGTATGTTTTAAAACAATCTTTTTTACTTTTTTTTTGATTACCTCCAAACCTCTACATATCAAACCATGGGACTGCAATCTATTTCCTTTTCTTTGGGTTATTGTTTACCTTGGACTCACTCCGGTTGCTTTTTATAGCAACATGGCCTTTTCCAGGATCCCGTAACCGTACTTCATCTCACTTTGTGATGCATTTTCTAAACATGATAAAACCCTTACACACAATTTGTCATGGGTTTGATCTTTCCCATAATGCCATTGGTCATAGCTGCTCCTGTCTAACAGATGTCCACAGTGCTTCCAACAGAGATTCCTGGGGCCCAGGGTGCCAAGTTTCTGCCTCTTGTGGGGTTTGGCCACAAGCCTCATGCTTACTTAAATAGTGGCTCTACACAGTCTTATTTTAGGCATTCCCAGGCAGGTAGTGCCTGTAATGACTCCGTGGGAACAACTACGTGGAAACCAGTGGGAAATTAGCCTGGGGTGAATGTGGGTCTTTGCTCACTATGACCCTCTCAGCACACAGTCCTGATCCAGTTCCCCTTAAAAGTGGGGCTAGGATGGAGATGTAAGCAGTGCACCTCTAAGAATGGTGCCTAAAGGTTCCCTATTTAGAAAGCATCAGAAGATTTTTTACAGAGAAAAAAAATTCACTATGGGTAATATTTTTTTTTTCCTTTAATTTTCTGAAAGACAGTGAGAAAGAAAAGGAGGTCATAATGAGACAAGGAGACCAGTATTTTCAAAAAACTCTGCCTTTAATAATGACATTTTATAAAATATTTACAGTGATAAGTTTCACATTTCTTTCCATTCCATCTTTACTGAGGTTGGTTTTCTGAATGAAGATGGTGAGTTGGCCTGGCTCTGCTTTCTTTGACATTCATTAAATGACTTTAATCTTTCCATATGGTCTGCACCAAGGCAGGCTACAATGCCCCTTCTAATTACTTTAAATTCTAAATTATTTTTTACCAGCCTCTGGAGTTATTTCCAAATCCACCTGCAGTCCTCCAAGTTTCTGCAGTATTTCACTTTGAGATGGAGTATACAGAATGGATCAAAATAATATCTGGGGAAGTGTAATTAATATTTCTTCAACAAAATATTTCCCATTATTTTCTGTCCATCTCTTCACCCACTTTACCATTTTGATGCTATTTCTATTATAGCTATTTCAGCACTATTAATGTTTTTGATGTGCTAACTTGCAGTGACAATGTCAAAACTTCTGCCTGAGTAGACACAGTGAATTTAAAATTCATCAATGTATGTGACTCATGCAAATTTTCACAGCATGACTTGTCTTCCATAGTTCTAATCTGTGTTGTACTGACAAATTGCATAATATTTTTTGGTTCCTCTGAACTTCACTACTTTAAGAGTGGTCTCAGTAGCAAATGTTGCAACATTACTGTGTATCCTACAGTACAGATTGTAAACAAATAGATTCAGCTGTGGGTTAAAAACCATGACATTTTTCTGTTATGACAATTGACATCTTATTCAGTTTATTTCCATTTATGTTAGAATATTTTAACACATAGATAGCGTTTCAGGAATGTTAACTAACTGTGTATCTATCACCATATTCTCCCCTCATGCACCTGGGGAGGTTAATGTTATCTCTGTTTTGCATGTAAGGAAACTAAGACAGACAAGCCAGAATAAATGAGACATCTCACAGTGGGATTTTGCATGAAAAGAGCGTAGCAATTCTTTACCTTTAATTTTTTGAAGTTTTCCTTACCATTTTTTAACTAGTTGTTTTGGGAATATGTTCTGAGTAGAGATCTTGTAATATGCAAGACATACCGTGAGAAAGTACACAGTGACCTTCGTGATAGCCCTTACTATAATTTGGACTCCAGTTGCAGTTGTACATCTTTTATTTATAAGCAGCTCAAAGTACCTACAAAGCCGATGAAGCTTCCTGTCCCATGTAGCCTCTTAAGTTAAAACATAAATAAGCACATAAAATAATTGTGCTATTAACAGCTTTTCACATTATTTTCCTACTTGCTCTTTTACTCGTATAGAAACTGTATAGAAAAATAGTCTCTCTTTTGGGTTAGTTCTAAGAAGTTGGTGCAGAAGGTATAACACACCCAAATGTCTCGTTCTTTTGTATTTTAACACATTTGTTTATACTTTGGACAGGAGGATATGCAGCTACATGGCAGAACTCATTAATGACTAATCCTGACAAACCTACATGTGCTGGAAAGACATATAAAGCTGGGGGGGAAGGTGGAAGAAGAAGGGAATGGGGCACATTTGGAGTGATGGTGTTTGTCTTCCCAAATCACTTTTGTACATGATGGGGTCCTGCTCTCCTGAAGATGGCTGAACACCTGCCTGTCCTTGGGAAACAGGGAATAATCTCTTTGTTTTGCTTTGCTTGTGTCCATGATTTTTTTCATCTTTGTCTCAACCCATGAGTTTTCTACCTTTTACCCTTCTAATTGTCTCCCCGATCCCACTGGTGGAGGACTGGGTGAGCGGCTGTTTGGTGCTTGCCTTCTGGCTGGGCTTAAACTGCAAGAGACATCTACTCTCGACCAATTTTTATTCCAAGAAAACACAAAGAATTTTGTGAAATAGTAAACAGCTATGGACTTCTCTATCTGTTCATACTTTGCTTGATTAATCCAAAACTATGTGGGTTTCAGATGTAATGCTTCTCAGGCACAGACTGTGGAATCTACTTCTTCCTCACAGTCATGAGTTTGGTGAACTACTTGGACTAATTCTCTTTATACTCAGCTCCTCCATCAATTTCAGGTCAACTAAAGCAGTGTTTGAACATGTTCTGTGGTCATTAAGGCCTCCTATTATATAAGGAATATACATATTTATTATTGAATCTATCATACTTAAAAAAATAAGTTAGTAGGGAAATTATAATCTTGAATGATCATCTTTCTTCTGCTTACAGATATAAACAATGACTACATAAAAGGAAACAGAGGGTTGGTTTTGGATTAAATATAAAACCAAATTTTTCTAGCTACTGGTGCTGCAATTTTTTTGAATGTACCTGTCGCCTAACTGTGATGGTGTTTGATAGTGAGTTTCCAAAGAACCTGATAAGAACAGCGTTTCCCCCCACTGATGATGCTTTTGTGAATTCTTTCACTTTCATTCAGCATTCCATTCTTTTGGTATTATAATTCTGCCTGAACTCTAATACTTTATTGATATTCATCACACTTTTTATGACAGTGGTAAATCAGGAAAAGTTCTATGAAAGATGAGGGGATTGTACTGCAGTGAAATTAGGTGAATGGGAGGACAACCTGGTTTGATATTTATTGCGTTTCCTTAATTAATTGTCTCATCTGAATGTTTTGAAACATATTCTTCCATTTGAATCAAGATAGATTCATTTCTTTGAAACAAGGTCCTTTCCCAGGGAAAATATTAAATATCTTAGACACTACTCCCCCACAATTTATAAAGTTGTAGAGACTAAGAGAAATTAGTAACCTAAAGAGTAACAAAAGATAGATCAGAAATACATCATCTATCTTATCTCTGTTACAGGGCTTGCAGAGGTAAGAATTTAATAACCACCTGAAGTTTTCGGCTTTTATTTTGTTAAAAAAACCCCACCCAACAACGATAATAACAGCACTTGCTTAGTAATTATTTGATCAGTGGGTGGTTGAAGAGAGTTTTATGTTCCACCTGCATTCTACTTTTTAATTTGATTGCACTTTTGACATTAGCTCCCCAATTAAGATAGGTACGTTTCTTATTTTTCCAATTGTGGAATTAGCTAAGAGTAGAAGCAGAAATAAGTAGGGGTTTTTGCTTAATCGTAAGGGTAAATTTTTGCAAAAAATATACATCTGGATGGAGAATGATCATGTATTTACCATGTCATAAGGCCTCTATGCCTGTTATGTGTCTAAAAACCTATCTAAAGAGATTTCTAGAAATGTATGTTGTTGCTAATTTATTATCTGAAATCCATACCTCATCCAGTTAAAATTCTGTTTAAAAACCCACGGCATACTTCACTGTATACGTTCACTGTATGTGTTCACTTTATATGTACACTTCACTCTTCTGTCAGCCAAAAAAATGTCAAGAGATCAGAAACTTTGTAAAATACTTGTGTTGTCACTTTGGTTGCACCTCAAGTTTGTCATGGAATAAAATGATAGTACTCTAGAAAAACACTGAATGTATTCCTTTTGAACAGCTTTCTAAAAATTATTTGTATGTTTACTTTCTAGGTGCAGTGGAATGTTAACCTTACATCAAGAACTTACAAAAATTTGCTTATTGCCCTGGGACAAGTTCTATTTTTGAATTGAAAAGACGAATAAGAAATGTTTCCATTTTACAGTCCTGTAAGAATTTGAAATTAAATGCAGAGAGTTACTATAAGGGAATGCTGATCTTGCAAATATTGGCGTCCTTTTCTAGAGATGTAAGTGGCCAAATTTAAATTCCAAATGATTCATCTTAATCTCAAACCCTTATTTAGAAGTTAAAAGAATTAAAGATCTTGAATTTGTCAAANCAGCAGAAAACACGGCCTCGCAGTGAGATGAGTTTTCCCCACCGCGGCTGCAGTCTCCGCTCCCTCCAAACGCCAGGAGAGCAAATGAGTCCCAAGAACTCTACCCCACCTCTTTTCCCAGTTCTAAATCTCGAGATGTCTCTGCTCCCCCACCTGAGAAGACGCCACCAAGACCAAAAAAGGGACAATTGGGCCCCTCCCTTGTGGCTGGCTAGGTCCTTTGTTTCTCTTAAGTACCCCAGCAATCGCCCCTTAACATGGGGAAAAATTCCTTTGAGAAGAGAAGAACACACACACAGACAAAAAGAAAACCTCCTCAACCCCCAACACAATTGAAATAAACTGGTTTACAGCTTTGTTGCAAATATTTTTTTGAGTAGTGTCACTGGTGCTACTAAATTTGCTCTGTGCTAAATAAGATCAGACTCCATTCTAGGATTTTTTAAAAACCTGGGTTGGAAACAAGTCCTAAAGGAAGCACAAATAAAACTTTCTCCTGAAATGAATCTTTGAGTTTGTTCATCTCAAAGAATATTAGAAGGATTATATGGCATGCAAACCTCAAAACAGCTTATGTGCATCATACTGGAATATGTGATTTAAGTAGTTTTAAAAGGGTTGAAGTGGTAAAGTGACTGAATAGTTGTCTTATAACATCTGAAGATTTTAAATTTATATTCATATTGTCCAATGTCCAGTGCATTCTCACCTTGAATGAATGGCTGAATAAAATTTTATAATGCTCCTCATTTTAGCAGAAGAAAGCATGCCAAATTACTTGTTTCCAGCCTTGCTGTCTATATAAAGTAAAAAATAGGATTCAAAAGGAAAGGAAGTGAGGAGGTAACATCATCTCCTGTTTTAATTATACTTACATAGTTAAACCTTATTCTTTCTGGGGGAGGGGCAATCTAGTATTATTGGACTATGCAGTCATAAAGGTTTCTGGTTGTTTTACTTTGCCGTTTGTTATTCAGTGGATCAACGTGTCTGGACGAACATCGTTATCTGTGATGGCCAAAGGCAATGTTTCTGTAATGAAGGCTTAACTATGTAAAGTGACCCACAGTTAAGAAGGTGGATTTTTTTGTGTGTTAAATTGCTGCTGCACCTTTAAATTACTTTTTACAATGTGTGATGTTATAAATAGTGTGTGACAGAGGATAAAAATGAATATAAAATGTCATGTTACAAGATGAAGTGAACACTGACATTTCAGACTAGCATTAGGAATTTCTGCTATGGTTTTTTTTGGTGATTCCCTCAGATAGCTACAAGATTCCTTCATTTTCTCATCTCAGAAGCAAAATCTAACTCAAGAAGGCACTTTTTTACATCCATCTAGGAACTAAGTGGACTTCTGAGGATCCCCAGCCTCTCTTTTGGTTTATTTTTACACTATATCATAAAAGATATATTTTTCCTTCCATTTAGTAGCCTGTAAAATGTTATATGTAGGCAGAAGGGATGTAGGGAATTAACTGGTTTCTGTCTGTGGGATTGCTGTTTTGCTTGACACGAGGATCAAAAATTTTTTTTAGAGAAACTGCAATGTCCTAAACCAGAGCAGCTGTGGTCACAGTACCCAAAAGAGGTGTCTCTAGTAAAAATACATTCTGTAAAACACCTGTCTTTTGAAATCTCATGTATTTTTTCTAAAGCTTCTCACTATATTGAGAAATTATATGCTCATGAACTCAGTTTAGCAAAGCCAGTGTTGCTTGTTAGACATTTAGAATGGTCTTTTATCTGTGAAAATGTTAGTATAAAATCAGAATTTAAATGAAATCATAGTAGCAGATAGTTGCAGATAGAATGGATGATGATGGAGTACCTGAGAAATATAAAAAGCAACAAAAATTAAAAACCGGTCCTGTATAATTTTTTGTCAATTATAGTTTACAAATTAAAATGCATGCTCTATATTTCAAAAGAGAGGACAGGAAAGAATAGACAGGCAACACAGTGTGGTACAAGTTATCCAAGTAGCTCTGTTATACAATTCGTTTATTCACATTTTAAGAAGTGCATAAGTAGGATAGGAGGTAAATTCAAATCCTTCAGTCCATCACTCTTCCAGTGTGTTGTATTTGAATGGTGCTCATCTGTGGGCTGCACTGCAGTATTAGAGAGTGAGGAAAGGCTGTGGTATTCTCCTTTTGTCCAGCAGCTCTTACCCGGATAGTTCCTTCTGCTCTGAAGTTCATGTGCTCTTAAATTTTGTTTCTGTATCTTCTTCTGGCAGCCACATTATTAGCTGAAAATATCGTGGACTTCAGCCTACTTGGCATGACTTGTCACTGTTTCTCTGTCAAAAGTTACAGCTTTCTCCAATCCCATTTAGGCAAAATGAACTATCATAGACGATGTAATTTATTTTCTTACCTTTTTTTTTTTTGTAAACTAT
>VYZQ01052914.1:0-19452 GCA_013400655.1 Mystacornis crossleyi | reverse complement strand
ATGAAAGTAAACTCCCTGAGTAGCTGATATCCCATGAGATACTGCAACTCCTGTGTGTACAACTGAGTTGTTTTGTATTCTGTTCTTTGCTCTCTCTCTCTGGCTGTGAAGGAAAGGAGAAGAAAAACTTGTTACCTCCATCATGGAAAAATAGTGAGCTGTAACAAGAGCTTTCCATGTCAGGCTGTGTTTTAACCAAAGTGGCACCTTACAGTAGTCTCATCTCAGTTATCTCAGCCCATTTCAGAGAAGTGACTAGAAGTTTGTGCAAGACTGTACAGATTGTGTATTACAGCTTTTTGACAGGCTGAGTGACTTTGCTCAAAATTACCACTGTGTTTTATTTGAGGCATTTATGGTCAAGATAGGCCATTTATGGTCNCCACCAAGAAACCTTGCTGAAATGTGGAGTTTGCCAAGTTTTGGGAGTGGGGGTGGGGACAGGTAGGTGGTGTTTCTTGCTTTATATGACGCTCTTTTGCAATTTAAAAAAATATATACTAATGTTTACACTGGAGGCCACCAGTTCTTTCCCTTTGTATTATAAACTAGTTTGTAAAAAAAAAAAACCTTGNAAAAAAAAAACCTTGCAAAACTGCGCCATAGAGTGAGCAAACACTATTTCCTTCTGTTCTCTCCCCTTTCTCTCGTTGGTGTGTTCTTTTTGCCAGCAAGATGATGTGAGGTTTTTATCTTCCAGAATAAAGAATATTGTTGAGATTACTGTTGGGTATGTGCGTGTAGACGTCAGGGTCTTTAATTTTCAGGAAAGTGGAGAGTTAGAAGGAGAAAATTGGACATATGTTAAAATAATTTTTGTGCCTGGTAGAGCAGTGATCAGATGTATTACTGTACTGGTAAATCAGAATTTTTAAATACAGAAATCATATTACTGGTAGTCCCTATATGCCTTTGCAAGAGCTAAAAAATTGCAGGCATTTAAGTACGTCTGTATATTTTACTGTATTTATGAGTAACAATAGGCAGGTTTTAATTTTGAAAGTGGTTTTATAGATAGTGGCTTATTCTTAACAGAATCCTGTGGATGCAAACATAATTATTTCTACTTGGTTTAGAGGGAGAATTGTGTTAGTGCATGTTGGTAGTTTTGCCCAAATCCCGTCTGCTTTCTTAGAGTTGTTGGCTCAGGAATAACTGGGGATTTACTTTCAGCAAATTCACCTTGCAATAAAATGTAAAAGGATACTGCTTTCTGGGGGAAATGACTTGGTGAAAGACATTTGTGAGTGGTGCATCCTCATGATTTTTGGGATTAATTTCTTCATTGTAGAAAATTATTTTCCACATGTACAGAAACTACAAAAGTGATTTGGTGGATGTCGCTTCTTTTCCAGCATGTTGATTCAAGTGGAAGTAGTGCATGATGAAGGCATGTGTAGAAAGGCAGTCTGATATAAAGGAGATTTTAAACTAAGAAATCTTCTGTGTGGTAGCAGGAAGGATTGTGTGTTTGAAGTGGTAATTACCTGTTTGCTAATAACATTTCATGAAAATTTCACTTTATGGGCTAAAATATTGTTTCTTCCCAAAATTAATATGGAGATGGAATTTAGGATGGAATGTGTGCTCGCTTTCCAGTTTAGGTGGTGCTGAGTTTCTTGGATATTTTTTTGAGAAAAGTATGTTTTATGTCATTTATCTGTAATCACAGACACAAAGGTATCTGGTAACTGAATGTCGATTACTAGAGAGGGCTGGTGTTGAAGAATCCTTTTTTAAGAGCTTTTTGGGAGGCGGAGGACTACTTTGAAGGTTGAATCACAAATGTAAATAGCGTCTTTCTTTGTGACCCTACTTTATATGTGGGTTTTCTTGTTTTTAAAATCATAAACAATTGAGTAGCTGGCCTGGCTTGTTTTTATCTTCATGAGCTTTGAAATGTATTAAATCCTAGAAGCATCTACTTAAAACTTGCAAAGCATAAATGAATATACTTAGTGTCTGGTATACGCATAGTTTAAATGTTGCACTTTTAATCATTTCTGTGCCCGGGGAAAGTACCTAGAATCCACAATTACATCATAAACTATTGTTTGCAGTTTTGTTTTCTTGGAAAACAGTGGTGACCTTCACAGCTTTTAAGATACAGCGAAATGTGTTTTGATACTTGTCTGTGTCAAAAGACCACATACTGCGGAGAATTATGCATTTGCACTGTGTTCACAGACATATTTTGGGGGATTTTTGAAAGTTGAAAAAAAAAACATTTAAATTCATGTAATTCTGGCGTTGAGTGTTGGTGCTTTGTGACTTCTAAAATATATGAACTCTGCTCTCAGACTGTGCATTTCCACAGGTCGTGGTAGTATTGTTCAGGAATGTTTCTTTAGATATATTGCCCTTGTCAGTAATTTTACAGCTTGAGAGCTGTAAAAAGAGAGAGAATCTTGTATTTAAAATGTTCTTTGCAATGACATTTCTATAAATGTGAGAGCATTGGGTCTTTTCTCATGAACAGCAACCTGTCTGCCTTTCATTAAGAATCTGGAATGAAATAAATGCTAAAAGCTTTTCAGAGCTAAGCTGTCAGTGTGAAGTTAGTAATAAGTTGTTTTTATTTTCTTGGAATAAGTGCCGTTTACTGCATATTATCCATGTAAGGTGGGATATTTTGAATCACTCAGATCCATCTTAATTTGTCTGATTTTAAATAGGTCATGGTTGTTTTGAAGCCTGGAGATTTCAGGTAATCTTGTTAATTTAAAAGTGCTAAATATTTAATGGGGTTTGGTAGAGGACATGTCATGGAGAATGTTTCAATATTATATTTAATGCAAAATTTTAAAACGCTGTATTGTGGTCTATATTTGGAATGCTGAAAAATAGTTATGAACTTCTGCAAATTCTTCCTGAAACATTAAGTGCCAGCATTGAAGTCTTTATCACTTGCCAGTGTTAAGCTCACTTTATAAGTCCCGTATGTTTGCAAGCCCAATACCAGGGAGAGTGGGTTGCCCTCTGCTGCAGACAACCACATCTTGAACAGGTCAGAGATGTGGCAGGATCGGGTCAGAGAGCTGAGCTGGGGTCCTGCCCACGCCTTCCTGCCCAGCCAGCTCCTGCCTGTCCTGCTCTGCCACATAGTGCCAGCTGTGCAGTTTCCCCAGCTGACTCTCTCTGAGGCACTGAAGTCTCATAAATAAGACCCACATACCACCAACGGTACAGTCTCCTCCTTCCACAACATAAAAACCCCAGTTTGATGCATTGGGTAATACTGTATTTTTTTTTTTTTCCAGAAATACACTATTCATGGCTCTTATATATGTAAGAGCCATGATTATCTGCTGCTGATGTTTCCATTATTTTTTGCAGTGATCATTGTAAGATAATTCTGTGATATTGACTTGCCCTTAGTCTCAGGTACTATGGAAGAGGTGAAAAGTTGCTTTCACAGTGAGAATGGAAATAGGGGTTATGCTTTCCAACTGGAGATAAGCATGCATCTTCTCAGTAGTTTTCATAGATAAGATTAGTTCTACATCTTGATCAAAATAGCAGAAAGAGAAATGAAAGCAAACTGTGTAACCTTTTCTTAAATGCGCTGCTAATCATGGAAAAGAACCTGCATATTCTTCAAAAGAACTGGGTTTTATGTGGTTTTGTTTGGTTTGTTTTTTGGTGGTTTTTTTTTTTTTTTAATTTCAGTGACTAAGTATGTCAGTATGCCTACTGTGGGTTACTTACATTACCTGTGATGTCTAATGAGTTAAATACTAGAACAGAAAACTTAAAAAACCATATAACAGCTGGGTAGCAGGTAGTCAAACATCCTTATATTCTCCCATCAAAGCTTAAGGTATGTTTCTTGAAATCAAAGACCTTAATAGTTGTTTTCAACATATTTGACTGTTGATACCTGAAAATCAAAATTACGTCTGTACTTGATCCTCCAGAGTGAATTTTGGTATACTTCAAATGAAGTCTCTCCTATCTCCTTTTGTTTGGATTTTGAAGCAGTCACAGAAATAGCACCTGAACTTGTGTCCAGAAATCAATTTTTTTCCTTGTCTGTTGAGTCAGCTTAGGAGCACAGCTCAGCATCAGACAAGAGGAAACGTGACATACTCTAAATATAGGGTTTACCTTATAGTGCGGTGAGATACAGTAGCTCGTGCCAACCTGTTTGGGGTTTGTCTGTGTTGTGCAGTGCCACGTAGAGATCCTGATTGTGTTGTGGCAGTGTTGTAGCAGCCTTAGCATGGTGTGCTGTCAGAACTGAGGTACTCGCTTACTCTGCAGGACTACATGGTGAGCCTGGATGAGGTACTGAGGTAATTCACAACATAAGAGAGTTTTTGTGTGTGTATCTGGAGTACTTTGATGGTTTTGCTTTATGCAGTACAAACATAAGCAAAGCAGCTTGGATTTCTGGAGGGGTGTTGCACATGATTGTTACTGACTTCACAAGAAACAACACTGGCAGCTTTCTGAAAAAATGCATTAGTATCTGATGTACAGGACTCCTTCTCAAGCCAGTGCTGTTTTATTACTGTATAATATTGGGAAAAGGATGGGAGAAGGTTTATTTCTGTCGTAATAATCTCTTAGTAGTTAGGACTGTACGGTTCATGGAAAGTTAAATATTGCTGCTTCTTTCATTCTAAATACTCATTTGTAATGTGTTTGCAGCTGTTTTCAGTTTTGCTGAGGTACAGTAGTGTGAAAATAATGGAATGGGTTTTGATTGCTGTCAGCCAAAATGCCCAATAAATTCTGTATATTATAGGAACAGTTGTTTTGATTTGATCTCTAAAATTCACCCTTTTCACGACATTGAGCAGGAAGGAATCTCACCTCCTTCCTGCTGCTAGGCAGCTTTCCCTTCATTGTCTCCTTGCTTTTGTTCTGCTGCAGACATCTAATAACATTCCAAAGATGTAAATGTCTGAGTGTGTGTGTGTGTGTAGGGCTGTGTGGGAGCCCATGTTTATAAACGTATGTAAACAGCTGAAGCAAGGGTGATGTGATTTAGGGGGACTGGCACGTGACAAGGGGGAAGGAAGTTGAAGAAGTCAAAGACAAAACAATGAGAGTTGCAGTAGAAAGTAGAAAAAGGGCAATTAGAAAGCAACACAAATGTTGTAATTGAGAGTGAATTGTTGCGGAGTGGAGTGATACTGAACATGATTACAGCTCAAAAACAAGATTGATATTAATTTACTAGAAAATTGAATTGGAAAGTTGATACTGGTGTGATTAACTACAGTGTACAAACATATGTTCTTTTCATTCCAGGAAGCATGGTCTAGAATAACTTTATATTATACTTGGATGCCTTTTGATATTGTCAGGTAAACAAATAGTATTGTTTTGCTTTTGTAGGAGGATGAAAAATTTCTGACAGACTTGTTTGCACAACTAACAGATGAAGCCACAGATGAGGAGAAAAGACAGGAGTTGGTAAGAAATCTGTAAAATATATGTGTGACAGTTACCACAAAATGACATGTGCATCCCTTTTTTTTTTTTTTTTTTTTAATTACTGACTAGTATATTCCTGGTTTTCAGGTAAATTTTCTGAAAGAGTTTTGTGCATTCTCACAAACACTGCAACCTCAAAACAGAGATGCATTTTTCAAAACTTTGTCAAATATGGGCATACTGCCTGCACTAGAAGTCATATTGGTAAGTCATTTCAATTCTATTTGTCATAATAAGTTTGTTTATCTTCAGAGAGGCTTTTTTAAAAAAGTAGCTTCAGCACAAACTTCAGCAAGTGCTTTTCTTTTTGTTTGCTTCATTTGGCTTGTCCTAGCTTAAGATTCAAAATGTTCAAAATATTTTTGTAAAACTTTAAACGCTTTTACAATATGACATTGGTAAGTGCAGTGGCATTCTTCAGTTTTTGTTTTCTCATTTACTTTCCTAGCTTTGCTTGCTTTTTGGTATCCAAATAAGTGAGAAAATAGGGAAATCACTCAAAGGGCAAGGAAACCATAAAATTTATTTTGCCCAACTGTTGTCAAATCTACAAAGAAGAACTGAGAGTTAACTTAGTTTTAGAATGTGGTTTTAGCAGTAGTTAGGTATGATTTGTGAGAAGGAATTAAAGCAGTATATTTTCTGATTCCGTTTAATGGAAAGAAAAATTCCATTTTCTTTTCAAGAAAACATAAATGATTTTGATTTTCCCAGGGTATGGACGATGCACAAGTACGAAGTGCAGCCACTGATATATTCTCATATTTGGTTGAATACAACCCATCCATGGTACGAGAATTCGTCATGCAAGAAGCGCAGCAGAATGATGATGTAAGTAGACAGTCCTCAGAAATGTGTGTATTGTTTTTGAAATTACTGGGGTTTGAAATTACTGGTTTGTATTTTATGACTCTAGGAATGACATGAGCCCTTCAAAAAAGTATGGAATTTGGTAACAGGACACTGAACTGCTTTGTTTTAAAGAGTTGTTAGGTGTTCACAGATGCCTGTTGCATTGTATAATTTCAGATTTGGCATAAGGGAGTAGCATTTGAATTGCCTTTTTTTTTCCCCTCTCCTCTTAGGATATATTACTCATTAACCTCATTATAGAACACATGATTTGTGACACAGATCCAGAACTTGGAGGGGCAGTGCTACTCATGGGTTTGCTTCGTACTTTAGTTGATCCAGAAAATATGCTTGCCACTGCCAATGTAAGTAAATGCCTTCAAATGAAATTAAATTTGATTTTTTTTAGAGTATTTGATATGTGTTACATATATTTTTTTTCATTCCTTAGAAAACAGAAAAGACAGAGTTCTTAGGTTTCTTCTACAAACATTGTATGCATGTTCTGACAGCCCCTTTATTGGCCAATACTACAGAGGACAAGCCTAGCAAAGGTAATGATGCTCTGGATTTTGTCACATCAAGGCTGTGGAATGTCAGTGTTTACAATAACTGTCAAAGGACATTTTCGGTCTAAAAAATAGGAGTCTGAGATTATGATACATAGTTCAAAGTAAAATGCTGATTCATTATTTAGTCATTTGAATACTGCATAAGCATAACACTCAGTAGAGAGACCTGATTTAAGAAGTGAACAACATTTGCTGCAAATATGGCTTTAGCAAAAATTAAAATACTTGTATAATTTTTAGGAACTCATGGGGCAGTTCACTGACATAGACTTGTAAATGTGTCTGTATGTTTTTTTAAGGTCAGGGATCAGTAGAAATGTTGCAGCATTTCCCCTGGGAAGGTGTGCTTAATTTGAGGGCATTGTTTCTAAGATCAGACTAAGGAAGCAGAGATCAGTGATGAAGTAACTGTTCATGCTGGCTACTAGCAGCAGTTCTTACTACAAGTATTAAAAGAGCCCGAGGTATTTCTTGCATAGTACTTTACTTAAAAGGCATTATAGATTACATTTTTGGTGCAAACTTAGGCAAGACACTGCATGTGGGGCAATATTTATGACCTAGATGTGTGGACATCATAATGTGATTTGGTTAAATAAGCCTAACTACTCATGTCAGGGTTAAATTTTGTACTCTGAACCTTCAAACGCCAATTTGAGAAAAATGTAATTGGTTTCATATTTTAAGAGAGTTTCCTGCCATATCTGTATTTATAGAAAATACTCAATCCATAACAAGCTTGTTCAATTTCTGTTTTAAAGACTGAACATATCCTGCAGCATGTTCCATAAAATGTCTGTGGGAAAATAAAAGAACTTGGAAATGTTTACTGGAGTGCAGTTGGATATTTGAAGTTAGCTTCTGAAGGCAGTATGCCAGATATGTGTAATTACTTTTGTTTTTTTCTATTACAGATGATTTTCAGACAGCCCAACTCTTGGCATTAATACTGGAATTGCTAACTTTCTGTGTAGAACATCATACCTATCACATAAAAAACTACATTATTAACAAAGATATCCTGCGAAGGGTACTCGTTCTCATGGCCTCAAAGCACGCTTTTTTGGCATTGTGTAAGTTTGAAAGCTAAGGAATAAACTAGAATTTTGTGAATGTGAACTGATACGTATCTTCACTCTGCTGGGAGAAGACTGTTCATAGATCATGACAATTTTTGACGGAATACAAAAATTCTACTGTTATAGTCTATGTTTCTCATACTAGATTAAAGATATATCAGCTACTAATAGTAAATAATTTTGCAGTTATGGATAACCTTTTTATCCTAAAAAAAGAAGGATTTTGCTTCATCTCAGTGGAGAGGGGAATTGAAGAGATGATATTTCAGTATTGAATATACTAAGAGAAACATTGTAAATTTTGATGGTTTTTTAGTAGAAATTATCAGAGGTAGTTGATTAGAACTATGACTACCTGACTGCATTAAACTGCACAGAAGTTCAGTATGCTCCTCTTCAGGCAATGGCAGTTTCTTGACCATGCTCAGCTCAGTAGTGTCAAAGCAGTGTGACTTGATTCTGGAGGCAAGTAAGAGATTTTCTCTGTAATTCTGTTGTGCACATGCAGTTAAACAAAGCCTTAAGTTGACTGAGCAGTACCATACAATAAGAAGTAGCATTTACATTTTGTAACCAAATAACCTGTACACAAGGTTGCTAAGCAAAATGTGCTGCCAGGTGATACTGTACTTTTTCTTTATGCATGGACATTCTCTCACTTGTGTACACTTTGAAGTTTCAGAAGGAGCTTTAAACTGGTTGTAAATCAAGCCTTTGCCTTACTATGTGTGTGCATAAAATGTCATTTACCAATTTTAAATTAGATAGTTAATACCCTAATCAGAACTAATTAAATCTAATCAAACATTTGAATAATAGGAATGATAAGCAAATTTCTCAGTTCTTTTACTGAGAAAAGGTTTTATCTTTACCGTCAGTAATTTAAAAAATCAAAAATAGATCTTTTTATTAGCAGTAATATAGTTAAACAATACTATACGAATCCTTCAGTGAACAGAGATGGTTTCATTTGTACAGTTATGATGAAGGATTTCTTTATGATAGAACAGGTAAGTAATCAGCAGTATAGTCAAGACTGTTGAGAAACAGAGACCAACTGAATATATTGCTGTAGATGAACTGAGGCTGTAAATTGCCCTAACTAATGCTGAGTAATTTCTGCAATTTTGCTTTTAAATTTAAAAACTCTTTTGACAACACATCTGTTTCAGGTGCCCTTCGCTTCAAGAGAAAGATAATTGGGCTAAAGGATGAATTCTACAACCGTTACATAATGAAAAGTTTTTTGTTTGAACCTGTGGTCAAAGCATTTCTAAATAATGGTTCCCGTTATAATCTGATGAACTCCGCCATAATAGAGATGTTCGAATTTATCAGAGTGGTGAGTGCTATTATATGCTGAAGATAATTACTGTATTGTTTAGTCTTGTAATCCAAGATTACTTTTGTTTTTGCTTTTGCCTGAAATTATGTTATCCTAATGGGACCATATGATACTGTATTTATATGAACCTTTATATCTATAAACCACTATATATATATAGTGTTTTATTTCACTATTGCATATTTGTACATGTTCTTTCTTATGTTCAAACAGTACCATTACCTGAAGATTAAATTCACTTGATACTGTACTCACAGTACCCAGATTTGCAAAGGCAGCACTAATCTAATTTCATCATGCAGATTGGATGGGCTTGTTATGACAGGAATGTAATTAGAAACTACTGCTACAAACTCATCAAATTTAGCTGTGCTCTGTAATGTCAGTTCAATGGAATATGGAAATACACAGAAGAGATACCAATCTCTTTTGATTATTTTAATGGAGTGCTACCAAGTTCCCTCCATGGGGAGTCTCTTAAATATTCATGCCAGTTTGGCTGTCTGCACAGTACTGTTTCCTTGCTGTTGTTTGCATCCAGATTCTGACAAGATGCTGGATGTGCAGACTGTAAATGTGGTAAATGGGGCCAAGCTAGAGTGCAGACAGTTGTGGAGGAGTAAGTCACCAGGCATTGTCACCTCCTGAAATCTTTAGTGTTGATCACCTCTTTCTTCTTTGAGTTGGGACTCAAGGTCATTCAAGAATAAGATGACCTGATCATTATGGAAGAGTTGATTGAAAACTGGTTTTGAAGCTATGAGAAAAGTTCATCTGTATAGGTGGTTGTGACTTGTACAGTGGTGTATTGGGTTTGCATGGCAAGGTTTTGGTGGGCAGTGGCTAGAGGCGTGGCTTCTATAGAAGCTGCTGGAAGCTTCCCCTCTGTTCAGTAGAGCCAATGCCAGCTGGCTCCAAGATGAACGTGCCACTGGCTCAGGTTGGAGCAGAGATTCTGCTGCAGCCCGTGGTGATGTCCGTGGTGCGGCAGCTGTCCCCCTCACCTGTAGCCCACTGGAGGTCCAAGGTGGAGCAGAGATCCACCTGCAGCCTGTGGAGGACCCCAGGCCAGAGCAGGTGGGTGCCCATTGGGAAGCCTGTGCTGGAGCAGGCTCCTGGCAGGACCTGTGGCCCTGTGGAGAGAGGAGCCCACACTGGAGCAGGTTCACTGACAGGACTGATCCCACAGGGGACCCTTGCTGCAGCAGCCTTTTCCTGAAGGACTGCATGCCATGCACTCTATCAGTATAAAAATATCTCTAAGTTACAGTGAAAGACATTTTAGGGTTGGGTTTGGTATAATTTTTATCAGGCTTTAGGTTCTGTCATGTTTTGAAGGAGATAACTGCTAGAAAATTGATGCTGTTTTGCTAATCAAATACTTGAGGCTCTAGATTTTTAATTACACTTATAATACTAATTTTTGCATAAGCTAATTAGTACAGCGCTTCCTATGGCATTCACATTGCAGATGCTTTTTATATTGTATTAAATAAATTATTTGATTGACAATAAGTCAGTTTATGTTTGTTTCTTCCTATAGGAAGATATAAAATCATTAACAGCTCATGTAATTGAAAATTACTGGAAGGCACTGGAAGATGTAGATTATGTGCAGACATTCAAAGGACTGAAACTACGATTTGAACAACAAAGGGAAAGACAAGATAATCCAAAACTTGACAGGTAAAATGCACTAAATGCTCTTAATAGTATATTGATGCTTTAATTATCTTATCAGACTATTAATGGGTTGTTCTCTTATACTGGGAATGTTTATAATTTAGACTGCTGCTTGCATCTCAAGCCTTGCTGAATTTACTCAAATAAAAGTGTGATTTTCAAATATGTTGCTACAAACTTTTGATCAACTTTCAGCAAACTTTAGTTGCTGGACCCCCAGTCGTAATGCTAATTTATCATGTCTTAAACTTATGTGCACTACTTTAATGAGGCTGGAAGCCTACCAAGTATCTCTGCTGAGTTCATTTGTTTAAATAACAGATTTCCATTGCTGATTTGAAAGACTGTTCAGTTGTGAATTACCATTCTGTGGATTTTTCCTTCAAAAATTTACATACCAGATTTCCTTTTATTTTAGTTGTGGGAGTAGATATTTAGATAGACTTTATCAAAATGCCTGAGGAATAGAACAGACAAAGAAATTTTTCCGAGAATGCTTTTTTGTCCGTTGGATTTGCTGATGGAGTAAAAAGCAATCTGATGCAAAGCTTGAATCACTCCGTCCATTTGCCAGAGCAAAAGTTCCCTTCCTTAGTACACAGTTGCCCAAGGTTAAAAGGTTGAGATGTATAAAAATAGGAAGTTTAGGCCTTTTTGCTCCATTTCTTTTTTGTTTATGTCTAGTTTCATTAAAATGAAATGACTGCTTGTGTGAACAGATGAGTTACTCTTAAGAATTGCTAGCAAGACCTGTTCTTGTTCTGCTGTCTTGAATTAGTTTGAAAACACATTAAAATTAATTCTGATTAGTCCTACTAGGATATCTTGAAACTTCAGGCTTTTATTTCCTGCCATAAGATTTCTTAATACTTAAATTTGAGATTTGTACAATTAAAATGAGACTGTAAGTGTAGATTTATTTTAAAACATTGAAGCACTTTCAAGAGCATATGCAGGATCTGCAGTTTTGGGTACTGAGGTGTTAAAAGTGAGATGTTACTACTTCGGCTTGTGTCAGCTAAGCTTATCACATAAACAGCTGTGAAATTCAAGGCTGTGATACTTACTTACATTAATGCATGTGTGGGAAAGAACACCCAGCTGCTTTCTTCAGTAATTTCCATCCAGTATAGCAAGTAAAGCTTTAGTTTCTTTCTTGGCTTAAGTTGAACTAAGGGGTTGTGCTGCATGAGATTATCCAGCAGAAAAGAGCTTCGAGAGGTCTGTAGCTCAACCTTCTTCCTATGTCTTATGTAGTGGCTGCACAAGTCATGTCACAATTCGTGTAATTTTAAAAGAGAATACTCAGAAATAATAAAATGCACCAACAAGAAGAATACGTTTACATATTTTAGCAAAGAAAGTGCAGCAAGGAAGGAGACCAACATTTTGTTGACATGGGCCACAAAAGTATTCATTAGAGTTCCACTTAAGTCATAGTTTTATGCTGTTAGCAGAACTTGACTTTGAATATTATGTAAAATGATGCAGTATGTATAGATACAGATGATAATGCTGGCAAGCAACTTACTTATAACTAGATTTATTATTAAAAGTATATTTAGCATTTTTTTCAGTAGCTTGTAATGTTCTACTTTTTCCCTTGTGGCTTTTTCCTGCAGTCAGTAACGCAAACGTCTAGGTCGTATTATTAACATTTTGATCCAAGTAACAGAGACTTTATGAAAAACATGAAATTTCATCCAGTAAATTGTGAAGTGGTTCATCAGGAGTTTCATGCTGCTGTTGGAAACTGTTAAAATCAACATCTAGCAATGAAAATGTTTTCAACTTCTCTTCCACTTCTCCTCCCCCATTCTTCAAGGGCCACATCCCTGTCCCTCTGCTCCAAGACCTTAATACTGCTTCTTTGAGAAAAAAGTAAGACGGAGCTGAAATAAACCAACATTGGTAATAGATCAAATAGGGAGAGGTAACAGTTCATATCCAGGGCTCTGAAAAATGGAAAATACTAATAAGTGACCAAAAGTCGTAACAGGTGGATGTGGCAGAGAGATAGCTTTCTTTTAAATGTATCTGTTTAATAAAAACTGGAGTCATAGTTAAGTTAGATTTTTACTATTTTTTTAACTTGTTGGACCCTGAATACAAACAGGTTGCAAAATGTTTTCAGAGAATAAGTCTATATTTCTAAACTCTTTGTTTTACAACTTTTTATTTACCAGTGCAAACTGGTAAACCAAGTCTAAGGAGTTTAGTGAGATTTATTAAATTACTTTTAATAATGCTGTTTATGTGCTACAGAATTTTGTACTGATCAAGTAGTCTGAATGTGCTATTAGCAGAGTTGTACTTTATTTGATTTTTTACATGGGAAAGTTTTTAATGGTACTTGCACTGAAAATACAAAGGTTCGCATTAGGGAGCGATTCGCTGGTGTTTTTATTGCTCTGTAGTGTATGGATGTGTAAGCAGTCACTGAGTATCGAGTAGAAGTTTTATTATTAATATGAGCTGATTTTTGAATCTAAGCTTTTAAAACTTACTGTTCTGCAGCATGCGCTCCATTCTGAGAAACCACAGGTACAGAAGGGATGCAAGAACCCTGGAGGATGAGGAGGAAATGTGGTTTAATACTGATGAGGATGATATGGAAGATGGAGAGGCAGTGGTGCCCCCTTCTGACAAGCCTAAAAATGATGAGGATATTATGGACCCTATCAGTAAATTCATGGAAAGAAAAAAATGTAAGTGATGAGAAGATGAATGTCGTGACTTGTATTATTTAGTCCTACTTGCATGTATTTATTTTGAAATTGCAACATCAATTTGGTGGACCACCCTTTAAAACAGTTTTGTTGTCTTTAAAAGCAGAAAGATACTAAATGTGTTGTAAATTTCTTAAATCATTTGAATTAAAATCGTAGCTGATATTCAAGTTTTTCTGTGTTTTATTTGGGTTATAATTCAATGTTATGTATTGAATATATATAATACTGGTTTATAACTCAAATTTTTCTTCATAAATGTTCAGGTGATACCATTGGTAGAACCAAAGTGTTCATTCCTGGCCGGTGACAACAGCTGGCAGGTGGTACAGTAGTATGGAAAAAAGTCTATGATGACTCACTTAACTGAATTACACATAAAGACATAAAGTATTAAGCCTTCTCCCAAACAGTGAAGTGGTTCGTAGTTAAATGTTGCACTCATTTAAAAAAACTTTTTTTTCCTTTTCTTTCCAGTGAAAGAGAGTGAAGAAAAGGAAGTTCTTCTGAAAACTAACCTTTCAGGTCGCCAGAGCCCAAGTTTCAAGCTTTCTTTTTCCAGTGGTACAAAGTCTAACCTTACCAGCCAGTCATCTGCAAGTAATCTGCCTGGATCGCCTGGGTCGCCTGGGTCTCCAGGGTCCCCCGGCTCACCTGGATCAGTTTCTAAAAGCACATCTCAGATGGCAGCTATTACAACTAAGGTAATTTGGAATGGCTGTAGGTTGACTTCATTGTTACAGAGTAGGAATTTGCTCTTGCATCTCGCTGAAGTTTGTGTGAGTCCTGACACGTTAAGCAGTAATGGACTGTCTGGTTTGTGTGAACTTCTTGTGTGGCCTTCAGCATTTTTAACGAGATCTGCTGTATGTAGAAGAAATAAAAGCTCTTCTAATGCCCAGACTAGTCAAGTAGGAAGAATGCGACTAGTTGCTCTTAGCAGTGATATTTACTGTGAAATACAGATGACACCGTACTTACGCTAAATTGCACTGGGATTTGACAGATAAAAATAAGTATTTTGGAAACATAGCCAAATTTTGGTAGATACCACAGTGCCCTGCCACATCCATTGAGGATTTCTACTATCACCGTTTTAATATTGTTCAGAAATCTATAACTGACCTATGTGAAGGAAATATTGCATTGAATGGTGATTACTGTAAGCCGGAACAATTTCTAATACCCGAGTGTGACATTTTTACCCTTGAACTAACTTATAGTTTTGATTTGGAACATACCAAAGTAGAAGAAGAAAGCCCCTTAAAAAGAGCAATGTAACTTGGAGTGAATATTCAAAACTAGCATTTTTAAATACATTTTAGGACACTGTTGGATTTTATCAGATTTTTGACTAAAAATATTTGAACTGAGTCAGGAAAGTAGAGTGACTGCTGTTTTCCCAGCACAGGCGGTTAGATAAGGTAGTGCTGATACAGTGCAGTTCAGATAATGAGAATTTATTTTCATAACAAGTGTTTCCATTTCTGAAAGGTGAGGTGTGTATGTCAGTTGTCAGATAATCTTGGACTAACACTTGATTCATCCTCATTTTGTAATGCTACCATACTGCTTGTTCACCTAACATCTAGTGAAGGTAAATGGAGGTTTAAGTTTCTTCTTTCTTCTACTCAACATGGTTTAAGAGTTTGTATTTGGTTTGCGTTCTGTTGAAAACACCTGGATTAGAAGAGTTTGGCTGATGGAAGAACCTAAGGACACTTCCTCTAAATCCCCCTGTGGAGGAAACTCCTTGCATGACCCAAGAGTTAGTCAAGCACTTTTTAAAAGGGATGCAATTGGCTTGGAAATCCATTCAGTCTATTAGAGGCTTGTTCTCTCCCAGACAGTGTAATTCCTTGAGTCTGAAAGGGAGTCTTTACATATGGAACTTACTGGATACAGTATTGACTCCAAAATTCAAGCAGTGGCGGCAGAAGGAAAATGTTCAGGTTACAGAGGGGAACGTGCAGTGCACTGAAGAGCACTTGTGGATTCAGGCAAAAGGTATCTTACGTTCTTTGAGAATAAAACGTGCCACAGTCGCAAACTAGAAACAGTGCTGAAACTGGGTTTTTCATTAGTTACCTGATGTTGTTGGTTTAGGTGTAGTATACTCAGTGTTATGTGTATGTGTCTGTACAGAATATGTTTAATTGTTTTTCAGGTTGTATTTTGGTGTGCAGTTGACTGAAATACTCAGGTACCTGAATAAGTAATAGGACTTTTGAGTAAAGTATTTGACTACAACTGCCATTGTAGCCAAATGCTGGTTAAGCTTCAGAAATTATAACATAATATAGTTAGGGGCAGTTTCAGAAGTTCATGCTGCTGCTTTTTCATGGGTCTGGAGCTGCCTAATCCTAAATTTGTGGGTATTTGCAATACAAGGGGGTTTTAAATGTTACTAGATACATTTTCATTTTCAGCTGACAAGTTATTTAAACTTTGTTACCCGTACACATCATTCAGTTACATTATTCAAAAAAATTCTTCCTCACTACACATTTAAACTAACTTTTGTGAAGACATTATGTGTTCTTAAAGTATCATAATTCAAAAATTCAAATTGAAGGATATTCTGTGTTTGTTTTTGAAGTGCTTCCAGATTGCTCAATGCAGTCAACTGTGCTTCGTAAAAATAAACTTTGTCTTCACACATGGAGCTGCAGTGACACTTAGCAAAATTATGTAGATTTTTGGCTTTACTTAAATTTCAACTGGAAATATTTCCAGTTGGATAGGTAAAACCCCATTTTGGCTTTATTCATTTAAACGTTTTTCAGATAATGTAATTTTCATTCATACTGAAGGATTTATTTTTGTTCTGCTTCATTTTATTCAAAACCTCCTGAACCAGTGTGCTTATGGCGAACATCATGTTACAATACAGCCGTGAACTATTGATGTGCAAACGTTTTCTTAATTACAATAATTGTGTCTGTCTTTGTAGGGAGGCCTCGTTGGGCTTGTAGATTATCCTGATGATGATGAAGAGGATGATGAAGATGAAGATAAAGAGGAAACTTTACCTTTGTCAAAGAAAGCAAAGCTTGAGTCATCATAATGGCAACTGCTGAAGAACATTACCAGTTGGGGAAGGATTTTTTTTCCAAAAACAAAACAAACCCACAGCAAAGCAGCAATCTTTTGTGAATTACTGTGTATGACACAGATCAACCTATACAAATGGATTTCTGCCAATCAAGTGCCAATTCAAAGGAGCGGAAGAAGGAGAAATACTTCGTTTAGGGGAAGGACTTATGCCTTTGAGTTCTCCAGCTTGGACCACATGTTGCCCTTTTCTCAGGGAAGGAAATGGAAAACAAAACAAAACAAAAAAAGAAAAAAAAAGCCAACAGGGCAGGAGTTTTGTTAGTGGAACTCTGGATTGGCTGGTCAGTTGCTACAATCAGATTATGCTTTCTTGGACCATGTATGAGACTTCGGAAGAAAAGGCGGGTTTTGCCATAGTTCTTCACTAGTTAAGAATGCCAGCAGTTTCTTTGTATAAAAGAGACCTGCCTTTGAAATCGTACATTCTGAACATTTTACTCAAGCTACAACAGGTTTTAAAAACCTCTGCGGGGGAGGGCCGAATATAAAGTTTCCTCTTTTTTTTTAAATCTGTTCCCTTTGCCCTTTAAACTGCAGAAATTTTTTTTGAGGTGGGGGATTTGTTTGTCCCTTCTTGATTAAAGATTGAGTGGAATTCTAGATGTGGTCACTTTTGTGTCATAATTTTTTTTGCCCCCCTGAGTGTATGCTTAGTTGTTGAGTATATATTTGGGACCATTAAAATTTTTTGATGTAATATAATCTCACTGTTGTGCTGGTACCTGTTTCACACTGTGTAATTTTGTTCTGCATCACAGTTCTTACTATGTTAAGGATTTTATGGAAGATGGTATAGTTTTTATTGGAGAAAAAAAATCTTGCCACAATGTGCATAAAAGTAATACTATTTTGTGACTAAATATTTTATATTAAATTTTACAGCAGCACCTGTTGAGAGAAAAGTCAGGGAAATAGGATGAAATTAAAAAATTTAGACCTATAAATAGGAAATTAGTATTCCAGAGAGACTTTGACATTTCATAATGCAGAACAGTAATAGTAGCTACTCATCAAAATACAAGGTGGATGAATTAGGAAGACCAATATACTGACTCATTTGACTTAGAAAAATAAAAAAGAAATAATTAAAGCTGAAGGAAAACGGCATTAGTAGTATTTTTTAAAAATCTCTGATTCCCTTTGGAATACCAGTTTTAGTGAATAAAAGATGGTTGTAGAATAAACTCATTACAAGGACACCATCTTTTGTAATTTATTCTAATACTCAGTTGAAAAACAGCAATTAACTTGTTCTAACTCAATGACTGCCTTTCCCAAAAGTCTAAAAAATACTAATTTGAAATTGGACATTATATCCTGTTTCCTTACTCCTTTTACAGAAGGTGGCTTTGCACAGCAGTGCTTCCTATGAAAGGGCATTTATTCAGTTCCTTTGCAAATGAGAGACCCTTTCTTATATCTGTTTTCAAGAGCCAATTTCCTTTTGGGCATTCAAAGCACCAGTGTTGCAACAATCACGATGTTTAATACGTAAATGTGTCAATACAAATAGAAGTAAGAGAAGTGAGAATCAGAGGCGGGATCATCAGTGATCACACCCCAGGGTAGATGAGCACTTTGTTTGTGAATGTTGTAGATGGCGTGGCAGGTTCTGTGCCAACTACAAAAGGCAAAGCTTCAGTGTTTGGGCTTTGTCAGTACATACCAGCCATTTTGGTTTTAAATAAGAGTGTGCATTAGGGAAAAAATATTAGCCATCTTTTCCTCAAAGAGTTCATTTGTAATCACTTTCCAAGGTTGAATTATTACAATGTATTTGAAATGTCTGTGATAGGGCAGCTCTCAGAAGTAAATTTTACAGAGGTCAGGAGCTGTGCACGTGGTCACTGCGGGATTAGACACAACCTGCTGCTGCAGGCTGAGTCCCCATGCTGTCTCAACAAACTGTCTGAAACCTAATTTTTGCAACTTGGGTGTCAGAGCAGACATTTTGACAAGGAAATCTGCCATTTTGCAGGTTTTCTTAATTAGGCAGAACCTAAATCCAGCTCAAGCTGTCAAACTTTCCTTGAGCATAAAGCTCTCAAAATTTATCCGTACAGTCATCTTCAAGTCTTCCAGGCTATATCTCAGGAAACCATTCTTCTGAGTTGGTCAAAGGCACACTTTTTGTTAATGTTTTTTTCTGTTCCTTTAGCAATCAAGTGCTCGGATCTTGTGATGTTTGATGCTTCAGTCTTCCAGACTTTCAGATACTTTCATAATACTTGTAGGAATCTTGGATTTTGAAGTTTTGCATTTAACAGAAGAAGTATTATCCTGAAGTTACTGGGTTTGGTCAAATAATAATGAAAACAGGAACTTTTTGAAGTCTTTATATTTTTATGAAGCTCTAAAAGACTCGTAAAACATTAGGCTGCACATCTTTTAATGCTGTCTAACTTGTGGTTAGATGGTTAGTTGTCTTCCCAGTTATCTAATGCTTGTAGCCTGACAGGACGTGTTTGCACTTGGATAATATATTATTCGTGGAAGTTGGAACTAGGTGAATGGTGGGTATGCTGTTATCCAGTGATACTCACTCTTGTGTTCATGGAAAACATGAAATGTATTTTAGAGAGAATAAAATAGAAAATACTGGGATTGCAAGAAGTGATGGATAATTTTTT
>VYZQ01052913.1:31681-49190 GCA_013400655.1 Mystacornis crossleyi | reverse complement strand
TTGTTTTCTGGTAAACAGTCAAAGTGCAAATAAGAAATCCATTTGGCTTGTAAATGCTTAGATGGTTTTAAACTTTCAATACTTTGTCCTCATAAATCAGCAGGGCTTTCACTGTCTCCTTGCAGATGTGGGCGCTCTGTTAAGTCCTTGGGTGGATCTGCAGTGAGAAAATGGGAAAGAGTCAGTTATGCATAGTATGCCAAGCTTTTAATATATTCTTTTGGAAAAGAAAGACCCAGGCTCTGTGGCATATTGCTGATTGATATAGCTGAGCTTGAATTCAGTACTGGAGGGGTGTGTGCCTTTTAGCACTGCAGGGGTGTAAAACTATGCAAGAGGCAGATCCTGAGCATGCCCCTGCCTCTGCCTTGGGAGATGCTGGATGTGCATTAACCACCTGGGCTGGTGGTGCTGGAGACCACAGAATCATAGAATGTCTTGGTTTGGCAGGGACACCTTCCACTACACCTGGTTGCTCAGAGCCCCGTCCAACCTGGCCATGAACACTTCCAGGGACAGGGCAGCCACAGCTTCTCTGGGCAACCTGTGCCAGGGCCTTACCACTCTTACAGGGAAGAATTCCTTCTAATATCCAGTCTAAACCTACGTCTGTGAGTCTGAAGCCATCCCCCCCTGTGCTGTCACCTAATGCCCTTGTAAAGAATGTCTCTTCATCTTCCTTGTAGGAGCCCCTCAAGTAAGAAGGGCATGCCAGGACAGCTTTGGGCCTGGGGTGTGCTCACCCAGCCTTCCACCCTCCCCTTCCCAGAGCGATTCCAGTGATTTCCACTGGACAAGACACACAGATGCATCCACCTTTCAGGCTTGTTTGGAAACACACCAGCCCACTTACCCAGAGGGCAGGGTAGGAGTGACTGGCCATAGTATCTACTCCATCTACTCACCTTGGGTGAGATAACACACCCTGCGACAGACCAAAACCCATCCCTTTTTGTGACTACCACCAAAATTGATCCGAGTGTTGCACTAATGCTGCAAGAAGAAACACCAATGCCCAGATGTTTTTTTAAGATGCTGAAATAAGAACAACTGACCAACAGCAAAAATAGTGCTCTCAAGGAGATTAAAAAATAGTGCTCTCAAGCTTTTGTTATGCTTTTGTTTCTTTCCTCAGTGGTACACCGAGATGAATGTGGCGAGGAGTTCAGCCCTTTGCCAGGCACCTGGGTCAGCAATGAAACTCACACTGACTTGAATATGATCAGGCTTGGCCCTTAAATCAGATCTACAGGTTATTATCTAAACACAAGGTGATTAATGCAGCAGTAAGTATTAAAGCAAGAGAGATTTACATGAGATGCATCCTGTTCAAATTGAATGAAACTGATTCCCACTAGTTAAAACTGAAACAAATGGTTTAAACCAGATTAAACCAGTCAAAAGCAGTTTAAACCAGATTAAACTGGTCAAAACAGGATAAAAATGGTAAAAATCAGTTTAAGCCAGTTCAAACCAAATGAAGCCTATCAAAACCAGTTCAAAGTGGCTCATACTGGTCAGAATCAGTTCAGAAGGGTCCAAACTGGTTCATACTGGTTTATCCTGACTAAACCAGTCTGTAACACAAGGCACAGGCTGTGAAGCTGGACAGGTGCTTCAAGCTGAGCTGCTCTGCCCATTACCAACTGATCAACACATTAATTTCCATCCTCCAGAATATCAGCAGCATCCAGCCGGAGATGCTGCTCTTCTATTCCACTGGTACCAGTTGCTTTGCTGAAAGTGGTGATGTGACCTCCAGTAAGTCCTAGTACAGCTCCAAGGGCCCCACATTTTTAAGGAAAGCATTGAAAGTTATGTTCTTAAATAAATTTAAAAAAAAATAGAGTGATGAGGGATTAAAAAAACCATTGAAACTGCTCCAAAAATTGAAAAAACAAAATTATTTCTTTCTAATGTTTGTCACCCGCCTGACCATCAATAGAAAACATATCTATTTAAGGAAGATGTGCGCTTTATAACTTCGGCTTTTAAAACTTAATTAGTGAGCTATGCTAAACGGCTAAACACAGAAATAAATGCATGAAAAGGAAGGAATGAAGAATGTGCTGGTAAAGACTTCACTGAGTCTGTTGTCGACCTCCTCCTGACACTAATCACTATTGATCACATCTGAGACCCAAGCATGAAGTTATGCACTACCCCTAGAAAATGATATATCATGTATATATACATGTGTTAAAAAAATATCTGTATGTATATATATATATATGCACACATGCATGGGATTTAGTGTGGGCCAGGAGGAATGTATCAATGGGTATCTTAATCCTAAGTGTCATAAATATGAGTGTTTTCCTTGTCAGGACAGCAGCTGCCTAACGTAAATGCATTTAGTGTAAGGAAAAGCCTTCATTAAAACAGTTTACAGTTTACAGCCTATGGAGACTTGCTGCAGCTTTCTGCCTAAGCACTGCAGAGAGAACTGGGACGTTGACTGATTTGTCTTGTTTCTTCTGCTTTTTTATCTTCCTTTACTCAAATTAGACACACATGGCCCAATCTTGGAACCTGGATTGTGGTCAGGGCAGATTACATTGTAATCTTGTTCTCTGCTGCCATCTGAAATGGCAAAACAAAGAAAAGAAAATGAAAAACAAACAAAACAAAACAAAACCCAAAACCAAACCTGTTTCAGGATCTCATTGCTTCCGTTATTTTATATTTATGTTGCTAGACTTGACGCAGTGGCATGGACTCGAGCAAAGTTTCAGGGACTAAGAAGAAGAATTTTTCCTTAGAAAATGCAAGAGACAGTTGCTGAGCGCATCATGTCATGTTGCCTTTGTCAATTGGCTTCTGTAATGATATTTTAAAGCAACAAAGAGAAATTCTACTGGAAGCAGCACCATAAGGTACTCCCCTCACAAGCTAATTAAAATAACTCCTGTGGGTAAATGAAGAAATATTTTTTCTGTTATGAGCACTCACTCTGCAAGTATTTAATTTAAATGAAATACAATAATGCATACTGAATAGATTGGACCATACATCTGCATATTAATGAAGCTGCTAAATTTCTAGCAATCACTTCTATCGCCTAAAACTAGTTTATATGATGAGGATTGGGGGAGTTAAGTGAAGGACAGCTTCACTGAAGAAAGAAAATGCAATTCCTCAATTATATAACTTGTAGACAGACTGCAGAAGGGCTGAATTATTTTATAAGATACTTCATGTTGCTTCTTAGTTCTTCCACATTACTTTCTTCCATTTTAACTTCCCAGCTGCCTCACTGGAAAGGACATGTAGTGAGTTTGTGGTTTGGGATTTTTTAATTGCACTGCAAGGCACTTACTTTAGGAAACAACCTTCCAGTGGTGCTGCAGTGGGAACAGATCAGCTGTGAGCACAGAGTGATTTGCAGGAACAACACTGCAGGAAGAAACTGAGTCAAGGAATCCCAGCTACCTCCATCCTTCCTCCTTTTCCCTGCGAGGCAACAAAGAGATCTTATGGATCTTGTTTTTGGGGGCCACTTACTGCTTCCTACAAAGAAAACCTTGTAAGTCAGTAGGTCTCCTAATAATTTAGTGTTGGTGTGGAAGAAGGCTCTCCTCCAGAAGTGAGGGTTGCAATACAAATCATTCATCCTAGGGTAGGTCCCATAGAGGGAAAGAAAAGAATTTCGGTGGCATGGGGACCAGTTAGGGTAAAATCTCCTCCTTCAACAGAAGGCCTAGAAGACATGAAAAATGACTGGAGTTAGGATTAGAGAGAAAGGAGAAGTCAGGAAATCACAACACTAAGCTGCATGTTTCTGTGAATTAGCAGCGGGGAATGAGTATGTAGAATTTCTTATCAAATGAGGAAAAATTCCTTGAAAATTTACTCTTTTTCATTTAGCAGGTTTCAAAAGCTATTTTCCAATTCACAGAAAATGAAAATTTATATATTTTAAAAAATACTTTGAGTTGAAAACCATGTAATTTTTTTGGAAAAAAAATTCAATCGTGGTATGAAAATTAGTTAATTAAAATTGTTGAATAAGTGTAGATGTGACAGTTTTAAGACAGTTGTGAAACAGTTGCACAGTGTAAAAGAAAAGCTGAGTCTGTTTCTGAAAAACACTTTTATTCCCAAGGTAATCTCATAGTGGGAGTTTAGGCAGCTCATTCACACTCTCTGTTTTCAGCCCTCTCTCTGCCTTTTCCTGGCATGGTGTGGTGCAAGCTGTCGTCACCTTCTGGCCTGTGTTACCTGAACCTGCAGCATCTCGAGAGCTTGTCACTAATGGGTTCGTGGGGTTGGAGCAGCTCTGAAGTGAGACCCAACGTGCAAACAGAGAGCTGAGTTCTCTGCTACAAAGCACTTGTACAGCTGCTAATCCAGATGTGGCCTGGAAGAGCCAAGGATTGGATATAGGATCCAGCAGACCCCTTTGAGCTAATATTCATCCGTTTGGCCACCAGAAAGGGACTCAGTGATGTGCATTAGGGTGACAGTGTCTGTAAGAAAGTGACCTGGCATTTCAGCAGCTCCAACCTTCTGGTTACCAGGCCTGAACCTAGCTGACCAAGCTGATCCATCTGAATTTTCACCAAATTATGGCCAGAAGCACTGGGTGATAATGACAGTGGTCTCTAAGACTTTTACAGCAGACATGACAATGGAAAAGACGTGGGTGAGCAGTCATTAGTGACTCCCTTTCCTATTAAGACCTCCTGGGTGCAGACAGAAAGGACACTTACTCTGGTGGTCTTGATTTTATTGCCAGTCGCACACATCCATCCAGAATTATCAGGCAATGTCTTACATTCCTCTCCTTCTAGGCAGGGCTCCATCTCACACCACCATTTCCCAATCACTATAGAAGCTAAAAGAGAAAAGACAATGTTCACAACTATGTTACAAAGAACAAATCTAATTAAATAATATCTCAAGGGTCTAACACTGCAGTTAAAAGGCAGAGTGTCCCTTCAATTGGAGTTTAGTTGTAAGGATTTCATATTTAATTACTTGTTTGGCATCCTATATTGCCGAAGACAGTGCACTGCTTGCCACAGCCTCCTCGTACAGGAGATCTTGTCTGCTCCCGTGCTGTGGCTGCAGGGAATGCTGTGATGGCAGCAGTTCTGCTGCAGACCAAAGGACCATCCAGCCTCACAGCCCCCCTCCCTGAATGTCAATCTGATCTTCATGGACACGTACAAGAACAAGGCAAGTCCAAAGATATTTTCCTCAGAATATTCTCCAGGTCTTCAGAACTTGTGGCTCAATGTACTCCAGATAAAACTGTGTCTGCTTTGTTTTCAGGACCTGCAGCTGGAGTTTTTTTACCACAAATCTCTCCAGAATTATTTGGACCCATAAAGACTTTTATCTTTCCCAGTATCCCATCACAGGGAGCATCACAACTAGAAGTAGACGGTAAGGTAACACTGAACAACAGTAGAAGTTTTTTATTGAAACATGATTATGAACTTTATAGAAACCATATTATCTCTAGCAGTAACTTCTAATTTCTGCATAGTTAACATTGTAAATAATGGTAGTGTTTGGTCCTTGTTGTTTGAATTTTATTGGCACATATGCTTACAATCTTGAATGTACCTTAATGAAATTTCTTGCCTGGGAATTGGTATCTGACTATATCCTTAACTGTATCTTAATGACCTGTTTTGTCTGGGGATTTTGATAAACTTTAGCTAACCTTGCAACTGTGACAAATTGGCTCATAAGTGGGTCTTTCTGTGGTTTGCTTTCTCTGGCAAGAATTTCATGGTTGCACTCAGGAAACCTGTCAAAGCTTTCTGCACAGCCACTCAAAGAGAGATGCTTAACCCATTCATATCATCTCTCATGGCTGTTTCAAGCCTGCAAAATACCTTTGAAGCAGCTGCCTACCTTTTATATATATATGTATAGTAATATATATGCACAGCAGCTGACTGCCATTCAGGTCTGGAAAACGCCCTGTTGTGCATGCATTGATTTATGGACATTACAGAGCTTATAATTAAGTTCTTGAATATAGAATTGAATAGAATAGTTCAGTTTGAGGGGCCCTACAATGATCATAAAACTCTCAGTGTTGTCTTTCCTGGTTCTTCCCACAGCTCATCATATAATATATTGTTTCTCCATATATACAAGACACAAAAAAAAGCCCTTTACACCTGTGCTAGCAAGGCAGTTTAATGATGCTTCACACACCTTTTTCAGAAGGGTATCATTAATGCTGGTAATAGTAAAGAAAAAAGCTGTCTCTCTTTGCTATGCATGAAAAGGCACGAGGGCTGAATCTGTGCTGTTATAATAGATTGTGCAGTGGGCAAACTGAAAAACCATATCCTGCTAAATACTGGCCTTGACAGCAATCATCAGAGCAAAGCATCCTCAGGATGCGTGAGAAGAATCCTGTGACATGGAATCAAAAGTGATGATCATAATTATTTACTAGGAGCAGTGCTGTAGCATTAAATAACCACAGAGAAGGCTCCTGCGGTGCGAGGTACTAAAACCCACAAACCTGAACGCCCTGGCCTGGGGAGTTTACAATGTAAAGCAGAGATATGAGATGAATACAGACTGAGAGGCGGCGTGGAGAAGCAATGCTGTTCATAGCATTTAAAATGATCTCACTACTCCTTAATGCTGTTAAATACAGCACAGGTATTCAGATCTTGACCTTGAAAAATAATCAAATGCAAGGTCAGTGCTGAACCTTAATTGCAACTGATTCATGTAGTGGTGTATAAGTTTTAGTACATGCATATATATATATTTATTTGTTAATTTGTGATCACAGTGCAATTACATCCAAGTGTCCATCAGTGAGCACCCTCACATCGGCTGAAGACCAGGCTCCTTTTATAATGGGGGAAAGTAGTGGGGGAAATTTGCAGATGAAAAGCTCCTCTTTGTCTCTAATATGTAAGTAGGCAAAAATCCTTTGTAAGTCTGAAGAACTACAAAACTCACTGTGGTCTAGTCCTCAGCCCCACACCATGGCTGGGGAGTCCAAAACCCAAAGAAAATTACTTTCTTTGAATCTCGTGTTTATAGGCTTTCTCTTCTGTTAAGAGCCTTTTAATCTTCAGGACCAGTTGTCTTTCTCTGGCACTGCTGATCCTTTGAGTTCTACTTGATTTCAAAGTTTTACACCTCCAGCTCTGTTCAAAGAGGGAGGAAAAAGCTTTAAAACGAATCGCAGTGTACAGCCTTTGAGATTGGGTCCACCTGTATGAGGAGGGGAGAAACCTTCCCCAGGAAAATGATGCAGCTTCTCTACGTTTAGGTTATGTCACTCTGAGATGAGCTGAAGCAGTCGTGTGAGAGAGGGAATTGCTCAAGTTAAGATGCTTCCCCTCAGGGTGGTTTTTATTCAAGAACTCCCAGATCCCGAGGAACCTGAGCTTCTCAGTGACTCTGATGCCTTGAAGTGGCTAGCTGAAAACAGAGGCTAGACAAGATTAAGAGAATAAAAGCAGGTATTTATTTGAAGGGCCTTCAAAGGTACCCCCTGGACAGTCAAAAGCCTCCGAGGGACTCCACCCAAGATGGACCCTGGGTCACGGCTTCTTCACACTTTTATGTTTTTTTCATTTGCATATCAGGGTTAATTCTCCAATTATAATTTCAGTTAATGATGTAATTACCTCACATTTGCCCCTCCTCTGAAAGGCTTTTAGTTTACATACTTTGGGGCNAAGAACGCAGAGAAGAGTAATGAGCTTGAAGTACAGACTGCTTTGAAAAGTTCGCTCAGGTTTTCTCTCCTCTCTCGGGCTCAGTTTAAAGGCACAGAAAGGCACAGGAATCATGTCTGGGCATAGACTGGTGATAGGGGATACAACAGCATAAAATCACCCCACGACAGCAGCGCAGGATTTGAAAAATACAAAAGTTAAAACCCTAGGCATCAACCTGAACCACTCATTCTGGGTGAGAATTACACATTCCCGTTAATCACCAGGCAGCACAGGCTGTGAGTGCTCACATCATGCTGAATCAGACACCTTAATGTTCTGGAGAGCTTCTCATGTTGTTCTTCTCACTGTCTGGGGAGTACACGAAGCACAAGAGTTTCCTCATGCAAGGCTGAATTGACTGAGACAGATCCCTCTGCCAAGGGGTAAGGAAAATGATAGGGATAGAAGAGCCTTGACTACTTCTGCCTTGCTTGTGTTTAGTTTGAGTGCTTTTCTTTTTCCCCATCTCCTTCTAGGTTGTTTATAGTGATTGTTTATATAACAACTATTTTGAAGAAAATTCCTCTTTGAAAAAAAATGTTTAACTCTAAATGTATCACTAGTGGAGCTGGGGAAAAACGCAACTTTCTTCAGGAAATTCTTGAGGTTTCTTTTCCAGCCCAATTGACACTGTTTTTTAAAATCTTTGTTTGCAAAGCCATAGAATAATTTTGATCAAAACATTTAACTTTTGATGTATTTAGTCTGCATGGATTAACACACAAAAACAGCATTTGGTTGAAATGGCATTTGTTAATTGTTCGCTCCAGAGAAATAAACTACAGGTAAGAAATCTGGAGATCAGATAGAATACGGGGAGAAAGCAATAAAATAGCTAATATTTTCTCATGTTTACATAATTCTATTGCATTTTAAAATACATTTGTTCCCAGACATAACGCCCAAAGCCTCAGGTGGCTGCAGGGAACTGCCAGTTTAGCTTGGATTCAGTAGGATTCAGTGAGATTCAGCCTTCAGAGTTCAGGAGAACCTTTGGAGGTTGCACAAGGGTAGTGACCGTGTTTTGATTTGCTCTTGTGCATCATCTGGAGTACAAAGTTTTGATGCATGAAGGCAGCTGGCTGAGGAAGTTTTCCCTTTGAATTTCAGTATCAAAGTATTCTATTAAGGGGCAGTAGAAATGCACTGAACACCTTTATATAGCTACACCTGAAAGATCAAATCATCACGGAAACTATTCCTTCAATCATCTTTCTCTTGAATCAAACAAAGTTTAGAAAAAGTATACAATCTGTTTGAATAAAGCTGCCTGTTGAAACTCCTGAATTTGTTATGTTTCACATTTCTCAGTCTTCAGCATCTTGCATTAAACTGAAACTACTCAGTGCCTCAAAGCGGTTTTACAGGGGATTAACAGGAAATTTTGACAGAGAAAATTTGCACACACAGCCCAGACACTCACAGGTACTTGCTTCTGTCATGTTTGCTACTCCTCTCTGTAGAGAAAATGCAAAGATTTTTTTGTTTTGCCAGATAAAATTCTCCTTAACTTTTCTGCATTTGTATTTAGGAAATTGCTTTAACAATATGACAGACTCTATACGGCAGTAAGTATAAAGACATTATATGTAACAATAAGACCATCCTCACAGAGTAATAGATAACTTTCATTCATGTTTATGGAATAACCTGAAATATGAAAACAGAGCAAAGTATCATCATGCATTTTTCAACAGTTTAGAGGGAACATGCTATGTATTAAAATGTTCCAAGATTGCTTCTGCAGTTGCCATTATAAAGGCACAGCAGCTCTCTTTTTTCTGTGATAAAGTGCACACATTTTGTTTATATAGAAATAGAATACAAAGGAATGGAGATATTAGATTGTGGTTCCTCCTGATCATAGGTATCGTGTTACTGAAAGGAATAGGAAGCAGAGCTCATTTTCAAAACCAGTATGACACTCGTTGCAGGATGGGAAAGTTTTCCCTGTAAGTACAGAGCATTCCGTTTTAATCTCGTTTCCACCAGTGAAGATTGATATAAATAAAATTTAAATAAAGAACACATTTCACAGATGTCAGAAGTGAAAAAGACTTTGTCAGCTTAATGAAAAGATATCAATTTTCTGCACTTTATTCAATATATTGTGAGTCATTTTCTAAATGGATTAGATTAAAGGTTGATTCAAACTCCCTGTGAGAGATTCTTGCGCTGATGGAGATTTTGGCAATAGCACAGAGTGGGTAAAATCTTTCAAGTAAATTTGGTGGGTTTTTAAAAAAAAGGATATAAATTAGAATGGGAGAAACTGTAACCCTGTGCTCACCTAATCCTTATACAACAAAATCTCAGAGAACTGAGTGAGACATGCAGTTTCTCTTAGTTTATTGGGATGTCATGGGGAGCAGAATGAATTACAGGGGTGGGAACACACTTTCTGGGAGGATGAGAAAACTGGACTGAAAGAAAGTGTCATCTGAAGGGTTATATATTTCATAAACAGACTGAGATAGCAGCCGCTCTGGGAGCTGTAGAGCAGTAATCTGATAAGTTAAAGAATACAAATGCGAAACAAAAGATTTCAGGTTGAATATTGCTGTCTGGGAAAAATACAGGATGTTTCCTACAGGGAGTCCAAACTATCAAACTCTCTGCTTTAATTCAATCTTACTCAATTTTAGAAGTATCAATCTAATGCTCCTGCAGTGCAATTCTTCACAGACTTTGGTAAGAGACCTCTCATAGCTCTAGGAAAATGGACATTCCTCCTGTTTAAAGTACAAGCACTGTGCAATCAGTCTGGTAAGTGGTGTCTCATATCCCTAATTGGCTCAAATTCAGTCTTGCTGAGTTAATTTAATAGTTTTTAATTGTAGTAAACATTAAAAAGACATCAGCATACTAAACTTTGTTTTGTGAACACTCTGATCTTTGCAATATTCTCCACGTTTTTAAAAAATGTTTTATTAATTCACCAGAGAGTTGAAAGAATTGAAGATTTTAATTTTTTTTTTCCCATTCAGAATTCTTGATTCACCATTGCAAAATATTCAGCAGCTAGAGTAAGGTATTTTTAAGAATGTATTACATGTCTGAACAACTCTGTGGGCTGCACCATTAAATATGAAAGGACAGATTAAGATGCAAAGAATCCATGAAAATTTCCTTTTAAGATCTGCATAAACCAGCAAAAAAGGATGTTAATTCAACAGCATGGGAAGACTCACTAGTGAAAAACCTCTTACATTGGCATTTCCTAGCAGCCAACACACTGTTAGGTAAATTAGGGAAAATGACATAAACACGTTGTGTACTTCCCTCGTAACATTGTGACTAATAGGGGTGGTGTTGGCTAATGGTCTGAGAAGCAGAAACCCCCGGGGCTTGTTTAATCCCAGATCTGCTTCTTACTTTCTCTATCACTACAGGTAAATCAACTCCTTGCTATTCCAGTTTGCCATTTGCAATTTATTTACTTAAGAGGATGAGTTATTCTTGCCATGCTTCCTTCTATGTTCCCCTCTCTCTCTCCTGCCCTGCTGAACTTTAACACTGAATCGCAGGAGTTTGGGACTGACATTTTTCCTCCATTTGTACAGCTTGAAAAATGGGTTTCTCAGGTACTACGGAAATAAATTATAACGTTAAAATTATGTGAAGTGCTGCCAGAAGGTCCTTAAGCATATTCCTGCCTTTGAGTTGAATGGAGATGGTCTGTTAAAGAGCAGATTTCGTGCAAAGTATCTTAGATTTTGCCAAGGAATTTCTAGTTCTCAATGTTGTTCATCTTGGGAGTGTCAAATGCTGCAGCTTTGTCATTTTTCCATGTCCCTTTGTTTGCATCTCTGGAAACAGCTGCTGCTTAAACTTGTGGCTGAGGGGCATCCATAGCTGAAGTAGGGCCAGGATTCCTCATGGACAGCACCTTCATGGTGAGTGAATGTGCATCTTCACTTCCCTGAGTCCATCGACAGTGACAGTACTCAGGTTCTCTGCGCACCTGTAAAGTGTGCCCAGCTGTTCAGAGGTGAAACACTCTGATTTGTTAGCTAGGCACACAGGTAAAGCACCCAGAGCTTAAGGAGAACGGTAGAATTTACATAACCATGTTCTGAGTCAGGTAGATCTCAGCAGCAATGACATGGCAAAGAAATCAAAATGTTTCTTAGCCCCTCACAGTTCAACTTGTGAGATCTTTTCGAAGTCTGGGATTTTAGGTAATACAAAAGTGAAGCCAGCAGAAGCTGTCAGGCTGGGAGGCCTCTTGTGGCACTCCTTGAGGAGATCCCAGGCCAGTCGTGCTGGCAGCTGGCTCTCAACCCCATTCTCATTTGATAATCCTGTACTCAAAAAGTGTGGTAGGCTTTTTTAAACTGTAATTCCACATTCCACTGAACTCAGACATGACTAAAGCTCGACACTTTCTCTGAAAGTCATGGATCATAGTTGATATTCTAACTGAACCGTCAGCACATTATCTATCAGGAAACTTGATTTTTGCAAGGCAAAAGCAGAGCAAGCCTCGACAAAACAGATTTTGGCAGATATCTGTGGCAGAGAGAAAGGACATGAAATGATAAAATAAATCATGTATGATAAACTTGTCTCCCCAAAAGTGCATAGTGTATTCTATGACCTTCCAGAGTGCTAACACCCAGTCTTATATTTTTTTGTGGAATTACCTGAATTCTTGCACAGCAACATATATCCAAGGCAAACGTCAGGCTGCCAGCTTTATAGTTTTGTGTGTGTGAGTTTATTGGTGGTTGACATAACACCCCTGCAAAGACACTGGGGCATTCGACAGCAACCTTCTGACACTAATGAGTGCTAATGAGACTGATGAGAACATGAAATCCAACATTCAGGGAGCTGATGTGAAAACAGGTGACTGAGGACCCCCTCCCAAGCTGTCTGGGGATCTTTTGTAGGTTAGGGAGACCCATTGCTGCTATTTATTACTGAAGTTTGGAACTGAATCTGCCCATCCCTGCAGAACAAAGCTGAGAGCAGGCTGCTAAAATATTTGTGCAATGAAGAAGTGTTATTTACATCCTCTTGGACTGGCTTAAGATAACCTAGTGAAAGCTTAATCTTATTGTTATATATTTAATGAAATGCCAATGGAATCCAACATATTTATACATATTTGGAAAGACAACAGCAAGCTATTTATAAATATTCACAGACATGTTTCAGACCAGGGTTGAGGACTGGTGTGCCATCAAGGTAGTATATCTAACTGCAATGGTAATTTTTCAGGAATAAAATTAATGACTTGAAATGCAGAGAGAGAAGAGCCAGGCTGTGAGATGAAGATTAGGGGGGTACACAAAGGGTTAGGGGTGGTCTTGCAATGCTATTCCTCCAGTGTCTGCTGGGACCCCAAATCATACATACATACATACATATATATATATATTCCAACAATCTGTGTTTAGTGTGTGATCCAACAGTTACTGGAGAAACATGGAAAAAAACCTCAGTTTTTGCAAGCTTCAGACCAAATCTGGTGTCTGTTAAAGCTGCCATTTGCTCGAATGTGAATTTCCTGTGCTGTGGGTGTTGGGTTTGGGGATGTGGAAGGGAAAAGCTGCGAGATGGGCTCAGAAGGGTGAAAGTCTATTGTGAAGTTTTGGCTGAATGAGGTGCCAGAATCACAGCCTAGCAGCAAGCACTCTATGAAAGAACTCTGGGAATGAATAAATTATATAACTGTAATGCATTTATAAGGCATAACAAAGCATGCATAATATATTGGAGGGTTATCAGTTATGAAATTAAATTCTGGTGTACCACTTGGGTATAAATTGTGAAGTGTTTCTCTCGCTACCAGAGAAACTTTTGTTAACAGAGAAGATTCCTGTAAATAAATATACATAGAAAAATTCTTCTATTGAATCTACAGAAATTAATAGGATATAATGTGATTATGTGTGATTAGTCAGTGAAAAAACACCTCTTTATGGGTTTTTTGTGTATATTTTTCCAGCGAAAAATGGTTTTTGCTTTGGTTTTCTTTTTGAAATGCAAGCTATTATATTGTCCCTGTCTTCCTCTGTGAAAAATACTGAGTTCTCTGTGCTTTAAGGACCTGTGGCTGGAACTCTAAACTCAGAAAATGTTGAAATATGTGGCTGAGATTCCAAATGTCTCTGCAATAGTGGGGGCTGTCAGATGGGTGCCTGCTGCTAGAGAAAGCAACGGAGAGCAGGAAAGTGGCAAAAGAACTGAAAGCATGAAAGAACCTGAGCAGCAAAAGGCTGAAAGAAAGCAGATTTAGATTATATATTGGGAAGAAATTCTTCACCCTGGAGGTGGTGAGGCCCTGGCACAAACTGCCCAGAGAAGCTGTGGCTGCCCCATCCCTGGCAGTGCCCAAGGCCAGGTTGGACAGGGCTTGGAGCAACCTGGGATAGTGGAAGGTGTCCCTGCCCATGGGAGGGGTTGGAACAGGATGGTCATTAAGGTCCCTTTCAGCCCAAACCATTCTGTGATTCTATGATTCTATATTTCTCCTAAAATCACGATATCAAGGAAGGAATTTTTGGGAAAGGAGACTGCTAAGAGGTGTGAAGTACATGAAGCCATCTGCTATTTTCTCCTTAAAAAAGATGGAAAGAGGATAATAATCAGAGCTGGAAGACTCCTGAAGCAAAATTCCCCTTAATTTTGAGCTATTATAAGCATGTAACGTCCGAAAAAGGTTCCACCAGTACAAGTCCCTGCTGGTGTGGTCACACTTCTGTCCAAAACACCCACAAACACAGGCCTTTGTCCTGTCTCGTAGCAGTAAATGTGTCCAGCTTCTCCACAGCTGGAGAGTAAAACACATTCCAGCATTAGCTGAAGCTCATCTGTGCTTCGCCTGGTGCCTCATAATGCATTCTTGGTGGGTTCTTTCCCCCTAAATATCCTGCAGCATAATAAAATACGTGAAAATCTATTATCCAGTGAACACATATCCAAGAGCTGCCTTTCGCATGTGGCTGGTTGATTTTCAGAGTGCAGTGCACCAGGTCAAAGCCCTGATGAACACCATCCCTGGATGCCCCAGGGTGCTCTGGGGAAGGGTGGCTGCCCTTTGCTAGTGTCTGTACGCACCAGATAATTTCAGTCCAGCTACAGAAATTTGATTTTCAAACCTCCCCAACCCAAACCCACCCTGCACGGGGTCAGGTGCTCTGTGCTCTCATTGCAGGGATGATTCCATGTGAAAGGAAAACTAAGGGAGGTTTTATTGTCCTAATGATGGTACTCTGAACTTGCACGTGGTCTTTGCTACTTCATGCACAGTGGTACTGAGAGAGCCTGCAGATTTCTTGAGGAGGTAGTTTAGTTAAATTGCAGTTATTTCTGCCGGGAAAAGACAATAAGGTCCAAATTCTCTTCCATGAACTGGGAATTGCTGTGGTATAAATAACACACCTATATAGCACTCATATCTCCACAGTCCAGAAGAACACATTTTAAAATCTGTGTGGAGGAAGTTGTTTTCAAAGGTTAAGTTAAATGAGCCAACTGGCACTACACAAGGTAATTACTGATTTATTAAAAGTGTTGTATTCATTCAGCTATCTTTGTTCTGTGATGTAAGACAAGTCTAATTTTGTTCCAAAGATTAAAGGAACATTTATTTTTTGTAAACAAATCCCTAGCTGCTGTTACAAATTACATCATGCATAATCTTGACATGATAGATTGGGAGATATTTCAGTGCAACAATGCCAGTGCAATTGGAACAAGAACTGCGAGACTGAACAAAAATTGATGAATCGAGCACACGATATTTTGTATTTCATATCATAGCTTAATTACTGCTTCAATATGCATGGAATAAGAGAAGTAACTCAATTATAAAAGCTTACCAGGAAGACTTACAAACAGTGAAATTCATGTGTGGATATTAAACTGACCTTAACTGACAAGCTTTCTTTTGAAATTATGTTTTCCTTCAGTGCTCATAATTCTTATTTACTCTGAGACCTTTTACAGAGCTGAGAAGTCTTTTAATGGGCACTTGAAATTTCATGGCCATGTTGGTATTGGCACAGCTCATGTCTTTTTGCCTCCATTCAATTTAACTCTATGTTGTATTATTTTAAAAGATCAAAATTCACTACCATTCACAGTGATATTTTTCCTCTTTTTTTTATCTTGGAAGAGGCCCTGGATTTCACTTCTTCTAGATAACTCTTTGTTACTGATAATTTATACAATGACCTTACCCTGTTGTCCTTACACTGTATAATCCTGAATTTATACAAAGATCATTATTTCCACTGTAATGCACAAGATGTGCTCTTGAAAAAATAAGTAGGTGGAAGGAGCTGTGAGCCTCGGATTCCAGGTACTCCAGGAATCCTGTGCCCACTCTGCTCGGGTGATTCTCAGCGATGAAGCTGTAAGCTCTGTTCTCATCACTACAAAAAGGAAGTTTGTTTTTCACAAACATCTGTCCTTATTCTTCTTGGTCTCATTAATGCTCATACAGAATGAATGTACGTGGAGCCTGAGCGTGCCCAGCGCAAATTCCTTGCAATTATGAGCAAGAATTAGTGGAAAAGGTTTTGCAGAATGTGTTCAGTTCTACCAGTTGCAAAATGTATGCAAGCAGGAGCCCTCCAAAGACAAAGAGCTAAACAAAGACACTGGGAATTGCTATGGTTACCAGAAAACTGAACAGAAAGCTTTAGATGAAATTTTATGATTTAATAATTCTCTAATTTTACAAGACTCCCTTCCTCATTTTAAAGCACTTTAAAACAGAACAAGGTTGAAATAGGTTGGATTTCTTTCTAAATATTCATCTTCAAAAATACCTAATCAAATAGGAAAGATAATTGCCTAGTGAACCCCCTAATTCTGGTCATTATGTTGCAGTCCTCAGACTTCATATTTCTGATTTTCTGTTTTAATAGTGATCACCAGTGGAAGAGAAGGTAGATGAACAAGAGAAGCAGGTCAGTGAAAAAGTGCTGGGAAAGCTGTAAAGACTCTGTGTGCAGCTAATCTGAACTGTCATTGCTCAGAAAGCTGAGTCCTTCTCTACACGTGCTTTGGTTTTATCAACCATCACCTCAGGTCACAGTCTGAGGTTTTACAGCAGGAGCATCTCCTGGTCCATCCTGCATGACCACAAACTGAATTTAACAAATTGTCATGGAATTCGTGTGTCCACCTCATGAGGCTCCTTGAACACAGGACAATTAAGAAAGAAGCACATGGTGAAGGGGTTCATCACAGGACATCTCTTTCTATTTAATCAATTTAATTATCCATTACCCAAATTCTGAAGCATGACCATGTGCACAGAGAATGGGACCCAAAAGATGGGAATGTCCACAAATTGATTCTTCACCTTACCCACCAAAGCTGCAAAATGGAGAGCTGCAATAAAAAGCCTTCTTCCATCCAGAAAAGAATTTCCAGAAAAATTTATCCAGAGAAATTTTTGCTATTCTGCTGCTCCTGCTGCTGCTACCATTTTTTATATAATTTTATTTTTTCCATTTTCTTTCATATAAGAAATCTCCTTGCACTGCTCAGGCTGATCTGCCATAGACTCTCAGGGCTGATATTCTTTCCAGCACCTCTTACAGCATCTGACTTCTCATTCAATCAATCGATCTGTGTGAGTGATTTCTCCTTTCACTTGCTTTAGCCCTTCTCCTTAGCACCAGTCCTTCCCCTTTTGTCAGTAATTCAGTCTCCATACCTGTGATCCCAAAGCTGAGGCTGGAAACTGATGGCTCCCCCATAAGACTCTGAGCACAGCTAAAGGAACGGTCCCATACTCAATTGTGTAACATTTAGTACAAACACTGTAA
>VYZQ01052913.1:7872-31078 GCA_013400655.1 Mystacornis crossleyi | reverse complement strand
GTATGTCAGCATAAGCCTCTTTTTTTCCCTTTTTTTTCCCTTTTTTTTGAGAAATTGTTGCTATACACTATTTTCAGGAAAGAGAAACAAGTTTTTTATCCACTGGAACAAGTTTGCATTTATCACTACAGCAGGCCATTATTTAATCAAGCACAAGCTATCTAAAACAGCCTGCGATCATCCTAATATGGATAATAACAATGAAATCCTATTAACGAAAGCAATTGCTTCACAGGAATGCAGCCAGTTAGAGCTTTCCCAGCCTGCCTGGGCATCACTGATTTCTTCCCTCCACCTCTGGAGCTGAGTTGAGCACACAGCTCTCGTAGGATGTCAGATTCCAGCCACTGTGGGCTGAAGGGGAGAAGCTCTCTCTCCGTCTGTTTTCTCCCAAGATCCTGTTCCGTGGCGATGTGGGGTGTTTGGCTCATGATGAGGTGAAGAGCCCCCTGAGCTGATCTGAGCAGGTATCGTGGCATGGTGGGGCTCTAAGGCTGCAGGAAAAATTTCCCTTCCTTCTTTTCCTGAGAAACCAGCCCGGGCCTAATGCTTGACTTCTGCCCTACGACCTTATAGCACCACAAAAAAAAAGACATTGTAACATTCCATCCGTTAGCTGATAAGTAATTGCTATTGCTAGCCCAAGGCAGGTCTCTCAAGACGTGTGGGAAAGGCTGCCTTTCATCCTGGTATCCTTTATCCTCTTCAAGGTCACCTTTAAACTTTGCATGAAGCACTTGAGTGCAAGCAGGTGGACACAGCTCTTTGTGAAGCAGAGGCCACTGCAGGTCCACGAGCCCCTCCTGTGCCTGCCACCCTTTGAGATACCAACCACTTTCACTGCTCCAAGCAGCGGCATCTCAAAGTCACGTGAACACAAACTTTTCGCACAGAAATAGGAGGTGGAAAGGAGGCGGACCTTTTTTCTCCTCACCTCATCTATGTAAGCACAAAACCCCCCACACACCTTCATATTTAGAAACGCAATCACAGCTATTTCAAATACCAAACAAACCCAAGCTTATCTTGTAACTTCTTCAGCTATCTTAAAACTCAGGGGTGCTATGTTCTGCAAACACCTCCTCTTTGCATAAACCACCAGCAATCTCCAGCTCCAACCCCAGAGAGAGTGCTGGCAACTAAACCAAGGCAGATAGCAGGGAAGGAGAGCAAAGTATGCAAATTTCACTGGGCACACTATAATTACTAATTCATAGCAGAACAGATCACTGTATTTCACGCTTATCCCATGTAATTCAGCCACAGCAGTATTCATTTTACGATTAATTTTAATAGAATAATTACCTTTATAAAGAAGAAAGAAACTACTGTTAGAGGGTCAGATCCTCAGGTGGGAAAGATATGGTGATTTATGCTAGCTTGATGAATTTTGTAATCTTCCTTTCTCCTTCCTTTGAAAGGAATCCAGTAATTGACTAGTTGCCAGACTTACCGAGATAATCTATGCTAAATGAAGCAAAATAAGAAGAAATGGGGAAGCAAAGAGGTGCAAACACTTAATGGTAAAATTTACATATCTGCATTTGAATGTTTATGCATGTGCCTGCCTGGCAGACGCACACACGTGCCTAAACAGCCAGTTCCCAGTTCATTCCCAACGCTGTCTGGCAGCAGAAACAGTTCCCATAGTGACACACAGAGCTGAATTTATAATGCTTTGTGTCCAGATTCTGCTCTGTGAAATGGCAAAGAGGTTGGGATTCCAATAACATCCTTTTTGAATATTAGCAGACAGAAGGGTTTAGAGTGAGAGCTGTATTAATGATCACAAAATAAGGAGCAGGCAGTTATATTATTATCTCAAGAACCCAGAGAGATATGCAAACCACTTAAAAATTTTGCCCTTGGTCACCAGAAATGTTTGATAGGAATACTTCATAACCCACTGCTGCCATAGTTCATGTATTTTTGAGAATAAGCTTAGACCTTACCACCTGCCACTTGCTGCCCTCACAGTGATTCTATCTTTTCTCCTCTTTTTCCTGACATTTTTTGTTTCCTTGTCCTTTTTCTTCATTCTCCTGGCTCATAGGAGCAGATCTGCCTTTTGTCTGGAATGGTGTGTCAGAGAGGAGGCAGAAGAAGTTAGAATTTGCCACCAGGACCTGCTAGGCAGCTTCCGCATCTTCCTCTGGTCATTAAGCATCTTCAGATGCTGTAATTTAAATACTTCAAGGTGTTGCATTATATTATAATGAATTGCTTTGAGAATTACTACTGAGATTAATTGAATTTATGGGCCCATCTTGGAGTATGTGCCCTCTTGTTGTGATTAAGATAATGCATTGCTTGAAACAGAAGTTAAAATACATGTCAATTTTGGCAGTCAGCAGTGCTGTCACTGAAGTTTTTTACTTCCAAAAAAAAAAAAAAAATTCAAGATAATTGTTTCCTTTCTCTCTGCTAGGGTTTTAAATTCAACTATTTTATTTCAGGGTTCTGTTTAAATTGAAACTACTGCAGCATTACACGCAGAGAGAAATCAATCTCAGAGGGGGTAAAAAGAAGAACCAAATATAGATTAAAAAGCTGCCTCTCCAAAGGTTTTGAAATATGAGAAGCCTGGCTCTGCATGTACGATTAATGACAGCTACGTGTGTGATGAATAGTTCAGCTCAAATCAGGGGGAAATGTTGAAACCCTGATATCAGCCAGCCCTGCAGCAGGAGCACTCCTCATCCTGATTGTCCCGCTCTGCACAGAGAAGTGAACAACAGAGAGGAATAATACCCATGCTTATAATCAACCCACATCACTTCATGACAAAAACATAATTTCTCTTTCTGCATATGTCTTTTTCATTATTTTTATACATGATAATGTATCAGCGTTGTTGGCTTCTTATTAAGAAACGTAGATACGACACCGGTGGCAGAGGCTTTGCTCACATTGTGGCTCATGAATGGAGCTATTCTTGTATTTTAAATTGTAACTATTTTTCTAAAGAATGGACAAAATGAATATTCAGTTACTNGCATTCAGGGCCTCAATTCATGGCCAGGGAGCATTCAAGGCTTCAATTCTATGTTGGAAGCTCATGGGGAGAGCTTCCATCTCTGCCTTGCAAGAAACAGCAGCCCTGGCCAGGGAAATGCAGAAGGGCTTCTGCAAGGAAGGGTCTTAGTGGCTGATGTGCTTCAACATTTTGTATTTTAATAGAAAAGAATAATTCAAACACTATCAGCATTTTTTAAAATTAAAAAGCAGGTGGAAATAGTCAAATTAGGACAGCTTTTGACCTCCGAAGGCTTTTGTAGTAATGGGGAAGCTCATGCTGCAGCTAAGTTGGTGTCTCATCACATCAGAGCAGTTTCCTGTGTCTTTTCAACACTTCCTCTAAAAGGATCTCAAAGCACTTTTCAGGCCCTACATTGACACTGTAAAATCCAGCCAAGGTAGAAGGGAAAGCATATTCTTGTCCTTGGATCACTGTGGATTGTACAAGCTGCTCTGAAGGATGTGGAGGAAAATGGTAAAAATATCCCTGATCCTTCAGTGAAAACACTGAGTTGTATTTGTGCTCTCTGCCAGAGGGAGAAGCAGAGGCAATCCTTTCCACTTTCTGTGGGCAGTGGAACAGAAAGGCACTCATGATTTCCTTAAGAATGGCCATAAGATTTCATCTAGCTCAAGAACAATAATACTAAAATAATGTGACCCCAGAAAAATCTCTTACTGTACCCATGTGCATTTATTATTGTTTGGGAGGAAATTCTTCAAAAGCTAACAAGTTATGTAAATTTATTTTTTACACTCATCATATTTGGTCTTAATTTCAAATGGAATAAATGAGATATTGAATTGTACAGATGGTGCTTTTTGTTTAAAATTGTAATTTTTAATTTAGAAGGCCACCAAGGGCAAGTTGCTTAGGTGTGCAAACATGGAATTTAGGTAACTCACTGGAAGGCCTCAGTCTTGTGAAAGTGAGTCTAGAATAACAGTTTGCACTCAGGGGAGAGAGGGAGGAGCAGGCTATGTCTGCAGCTTCAGCAGTGCAGCAGTGGTGTGTTTGTGTTCTTCAGCAGCCTCCAAAATGCACCAAAGCATCACTCAGCGTGATGGCAAATGGCTCCCCTTGACACAGACCTGAAAAAACTACACAGGATGGGAAAGAAAAACATCTAGACAACCAGATAGTTGTGAAATGGGTTACACACCAATATATATCTATATCTACATATTTAATTCTGTGTTTTCTTTTTTTCCAGGGCACTGAAAGAGATGGGCAACAGGGACACACCTTTGCAGCATCTTCCCCCCATGCAGAGATACTGGGAGATATCACAGCGAAGCCAAATCCCAGCAGCATTTCAGCAAGAGCCTGCTAATCTCTGGTGAAGCAAAAGGGAGTCAGATCAGCACAAAGAAAAGAGAACTGTGCATTTAATATCCCTACGGGGTTGCTTTGGACTGGTCTCTCAGCAGAGCACACTGCATTACATTTGTGTTCTGCAAGGGGACAGTAACAAACGGAACTACCAGAAAGGGCCAGATGACTTCTCTGTCATTTTGAAGAAAACTGGAATTGTAAGAACTCAGACACACTATATGCAAAGGAGGGTCTAAATGTACTGGAATAAGATTGAAGAGTTGACATTTAAATTGCAAGGGGGACATTTTAATGCATTTTTACATGCAAGCTGTCACGGCTCTGTGGATAGATGGAGGGCAGGAATGAGGAGGTGATACCATCACCTTCTGATGATGGCTTGCAAAAGCAAAAAGGGAAATTGTTATTTATGGCAGTCCTGAACAGATCTTTATAAAATGTACTTGCTTATCATTCAGGACAAAGATGTGGAAATCTCCTTGTTTTGCTGAAACTCTTGGAAAATATGTGCAAATACGTGGCAGGGTTTCACACATATTTCCAGTGATGCCGTGTAAAGACCTTTCCATTGTCAGCCTGTTATACAGTTTTCCTGCAGCCATATTTAGTTCTGCTGGCCATGAAACTAATGGCAAAGCTTCTTGCAGAAACTGAAGCTTCCCTTCAGCTTGCCTTCAGCAGAGTCTTACACCTGCCAGTACTGATGTTTTTAAAAACTCCTAAGTGCCACCAAAACACTGTTTATACTGAAGGACGAGACAGAGTTGAAAACAGTTTATGCATAAAGTCAATGCACTCAGTCTGAACAGTTCTGCAAAGAATATATTATATTTGTCTGAAACTCCCAAAATTATCTTGCAAAACCTCTGAAGAGCTGGATCTTTTTGGCAGGTTACTTTTTTTCTTTCTTTTGGATTTTGGAGCTTTGCTGTTGTTGTTGTGTGGAGATTTTGAATCATAACTAGAGTTACTGCCTGCTATAATTTCTTAATACTGCACACAGCATGCACAAAAAGCCTGCTTTTCAAACGTTGTCTGACTATTTCTCAGGAAAGCAAGTTGTGAGCAATGGATAACTTTCCGGGGATAAAAATGGTGCAAATACACTTCCGGATTTAGGGATCACAAGAAAACCTCACAGCTGCAATCCTGATCCTTTTGCAAGCACAGCAGAGAATAGACAGAGCAGCAACAATTGCAGTGCCCAGCCTAGCCATGACGTGAATTGTATATCACCACAGGCAGACTTTTGCCAAGGCTAAGCTGTAAAACCTCCAGTACTCCTAGAAACATGAAAACTCATTGCCCTGATCCAACTAGAAGGTGATGACTGCAAATATGCTTTACAAATGTGCACGACAAATAGGGATAGAATAGTACATTAAATCCACCAGCATTTTATAATCCAGGACTTCTTCCCAACCAGAAATACAATCTGTTTTCTCGCTAATTTTGATCCTGTCTTTTCCCATCTTCTTTGTTTTAGTGGTGACTAGATCTGATTGAGAATTAGTTTGCTCCATTTAATCCTAATTCATGTGTGTCTCTGAGACTTCCTACCTTGTCTGCCTGTCCTCCTCTGTGTACCTAAAATGCAATAATCTCTGGTTCACAAAGTTTTTATGATGACAGCAAGTCAGAGAAGGAGTTTCAATTGCACCAAACTGTCCTTGTAATCAACCTTAACATAAATGTTGTCTTATTATGCACCTCTCTTCTCCAGGAGGGCAGAATTGTTCCTGTAGAGATTTTCATGGCAGTGGGCAGCAGTCTTTCCAGCCTAGCATGTGTGTTAACTTTCATTTGTACCAGTAGATCATGGAAGAAGGAACACAGATAATGTGTTAGTCTGGAAAGCAATGCATGAGGGATATCACAGACAGATTAATCTGGCACCTCAAAGACAGCATAATTCATTTGGATGAAAAGGGGATTCTCTTCAGTGAGACAGAGAAAAATCTCCTTTTATCTTTTTCTTGGCAGAAGAGTGAAACACGAGGAGAAAATGTCCATGGGAAATGGGAATGCCATTATAACTGCTGGCACACTCCTGGCCGGGGGCACTCAATTAGCCCCGTGTCCAATTTCTGCTTTGGCCCTAGGCTTCCATGGGTACCTGGGATTTGTGGTTCAGTCCCCTAAATATACAACAGGCACAACACCACCTCTTCTGTCTCCTCCCACTATAAAATCCAGTAATGTGATGGACTCTAGTGGAATGGCCAAACCAAGAGAATTTCAGTCTCTCTGGGGAGCTGGGACTGTGAACCTCCCACAATTTCTTCTAGTCTGTAACACAGACAAAACAAGTCTTCCCTCGGCAAAGGTTAAGTCCAGGCCAAAGATGGTCACAGGACATCACTGCAGGTGGTACAGCTTCAGCACTGTCAAACTCTGCCCTCCAGCCTTCCCTTGAAAAATATATTATTGTAAGCACAGGTAATTTCTTGTAACTGTCAAGAGGCTTTATTTTTTCTTCTCCTCTGTGATGAATTCCCTGTTAACCAGAATAATGTGACAAGGAATAATTGTCAAAGAGGTAAATTCATACTCAGCTATTTTGATGATTTAGCAGTTTTTGAATTTGCACAGGCAGCAAGCAATGTTTTTTTTAATATATAGGACTTGAATAAAAACAAATATGCTCCCAGTAAAATACCTGTTATACACATTTTATAATGGAAAGAGTCGTGGACAGATGTAGGTCAAGATTTCAGCGCAAGCATCACTCATTGTCACTTTATTTAGAGGTGGGTAACTTGCCACTCCCTGAAGATACTTGGTTTTCAGAGCAAGTATAGCTCAACTCTCTTAGAAAATGAGACTTCCATGAAGGTCTGTTCATTTTGTGTATCATTATGCTCCACTTCATAAAGCCTCAAGTAGACTCTTCTCAACTCTAACTGCTGTTTCTGCTGTAAAGATGAGCAAAAGGGGCTATACTCATTTCTCATCAGGAACCTGAATCAACACTTCTGGAAAACTCCCATTAGCTTGAATGTGAATTGCCTCATGCCAGTATAAAGTTATAAATATGGAGGAGCACCACTGGCACAGAACTGACACCGTTGTAAAATATGAGGTATGATTACCTTTGCCTGTTTTATTCTGCGTGCTGCTTCAGTAATACAGTTTCCAAGGCCCACCACTAAAAATTGGAATAACTCCCTAATTTGCATCAGATGTCTATCCTCCATTCAATGGCTTTTTAATGTCCCTGTAATTCCACAGGGCAGTGACACTGGGCACATGGCTTTGGCATGGGGCCACCTGAAACACAGTGTTTCCTTTGCAGCATTTTATCAGCAAAAGACCAGGTAATGGAAAGAGTGCTCAAAGAGGTGTAAAAATAATAATAGCAGTGAGATATTGATTTATAAGGGACTGGATTTAGATTACAGCAGGATAAGCATTACTGAAATTCAACAGCAAGTTAAAAAAGGTATCTAAAATATTACTATGGAGGGAAATGTGAGACAGAAGGAGTAACAGAGGCTGGAGAGGAGAACAAAGTATACCATCAGCCCAGGGAGTCCAGCAAGGGTGTGCAAAACTTCAGCCTGACACCATCCCTTGGTGAAGGCAATTGGTTACATTGGAGTTTTTTCAGGCAGGACAATAAGAGAAATGAGCAACTTCCCCAAACAAGCTGGGAAAAGAACCAAGAAAAGCCAAGACCAAGGCTATGATCTTTATTTCCACTGGCTGTAGCATGGCATTTCCCTGGAAAAGGAAATGATACTGAGAGGAACTGGCCTGAGAACCCTCCCCTGGAAACACTCAGTGCGCGTGGCTGGAGAGGGAAATAGAGACTGGAGAGATCCTGCAGGGAAACAAAGACCAAAGGGGCAGTTAAGCCAAAACACAATCTGTCACTAAATCATGTTTCTTTCTTGGAGGGATGTAGATTAATCAAGACAGAACTAAAAGTGAGTCTTTGATAAAATGCTTAAGTGGCCACACTCGAGCTACAAATTATTTGCATCAACTAGAAGATGAAACATTAGTTTTCCATTATGCTGCAGGAAATAGCAGCTTGCTAAATAACTCTTTTAACTTTCCTCTGGCACGTATTGATTATATCCAATAGAAATTAAGAGTAGAAGGCAATTAAGTTCAAAATTTAATGGTGTTCTGCTCCTGTTAATTTACTGCCTGACCTGATCAATACATTACACTGGATAACAATCTGTTCCAAGGAGGTTTGGTTTCTCCAGTGTCCCTTCCACTAAAATTACAGTAATGACAAACAACTAAAATTTCACCAAATAACACTCAAAAAATAAAGAAATAACATTAAAAATAATTAAAAATTGGATTATTCACTGTAGTGGTGAAAACAAGAGCTTAAAACTAAATTGACTTTTATGGCACAGAGCTTGGACTTCATGAAAATATTAGATAAGCTACAACCTCAGCCAACAGAACCCTCTGGAAATTGAAATCTCAAGCAAGTTTTAAACATTTCACATACACAGCAGTACAAAAAACACCCCCTTAATCAAGAAGGCAAAATTGAAGTTGAAAAGTAAAGATCAATGGTAGTGAAAGCAACAATATTGTGCTGTTGTTCTTTTTTCCTACATAATAGTTTAGGTCTCCAGGTGAACACACACAGCACAGACTTTATGTATAACCAGCTCCATCAAAACCTACAGGCACAGAGTTAATTTGCATTAGGTTGCAGGTTTTTTTGGTCCTTCCTCCAAAACCTTGTAAGCACTTTTTAAATAACTAAACTGTTTCCTAAAGGAAACAAGGACACGGTGACATTTGTCACCTCCTTTTATTCTCAGAGGTGGCCCCACAACACATTCTCAGAGTGCCACGCAGCACTGGGTGTCTTGGAGACCACAGGGGTGCTCCTGCAATCCTGTTCTGCAGAGAGAATCCTTGGGGGGGACAGTCCAGGTGCAAATGGTGACCAGCAGCCCAGCGTGGGGAGCATTTCTCTGGAGAGGCATCTCCCACCAGAGAATCACCATGGGGCTGACTGTCCCTGCATGTGTCTGAGTGCTCACACACTTGCCTATACAACTGACTGAATTACATCACCTTTTTTTTTCCCCAAAATTCAACGTGTCAGCATAAAGTCAAAACAAAATATGATGAAGTTTTCTGAAAATATCCTCTTTGCTGATCAGCTGCATCCCTACTGGCATTCACTGTGTAGCCAGCACACCATTAATCACTATGAAACATTTTCATTTATTTTGACACCAAAGAGAAATTGGAAGGAACGGTATTTTTGGATGGGAATGAAAAGCACGCTGGAGGAATATCTCCTTTTACCTTAGGGTTTCCACAGACTGACTGTCAAGCACGACCCTGTAGAACTGCCCCCCATGCTTTTTTTTTATCTCATCCTTCATAGGTACAGTAACACTGGTCTGAACATCGCATGTCTTTAATCTATTTATTGTACATTCGTTCAGGTTTCAAAAACAGAAAAAAAAAATTGAGGTTATTTACTGCATCCAGTATTACCTATACGGCAAGTCTGCTGATATTCTGCAGTGTGGCTTCTCTTCACTCTTGTCTTGCCCACAGACCAATTTTTCTTCTCACTATCTGAAGCCCATGCTCCTGCCCTTGCTGATGCCTGCCTTATTTTGCAGCATAAAATAGTAGATCGTATTTTTTTGTTAGATTTCAGAGTGCAAGTATAGCCCCCTTGCTCTCTGCAAAACTCCTGGGAAGAACCTCTCAACATCTATGGTGTTGTTTTCTTAGTGAAAAAACCCCAAACCAAAATAATACAGTAATAATTCCAGGCATCTGTCATTTTTAGCTGAAAAATTATATAGGAAGCAGCAGCATCTACATTCTTTGACATATTGTAGCATGCCATGAAGTGAGCAAACGCAAGGGTAGACATAACCAAAATAAGTTGTACAAGCAGGGCACTACACCAACACGGCTGATTTGTATTCTACAGAACACGACATGGAGCGAGACCTAATATTTCAGGAAAAGCCAGCAGAACAAGTGCACGATCCATACCCTGAGCACAGGGATACTGCAGTAAGCCCTCCCATAATTCTGCCCAAAACCTGTGGACTCAGCAGAGCAAGGAAGGGCTCTGGCTGGCCCTTCTGCTTCTTCTGATCTGCCTGCACTGCTGGTGTCCCTGGCTGCACATTTCCTTTAGGTCTATCACTACTGGTAACTCATATTTAGGAAGGGAAAGTAAAAAAGTAAGAACACCAGAACAAAAATGCAACAGAATTCAGCAAAATAACATTAGTACTTCCTAAAATGGAATAGGTACCCAGCAAACCCACAGAGCTGCACTCACAGTGGTGGTGAAGATTTAGGTCATTAAGATGCAGGTGATCTTTATAGGGTTTCTCTACTAATGATGCACTATTGAAATTGAAAGAGCACATTTATCACGTTGCATTTTTAGCAGCATTTAGTAATAGAGACCAGTGCGTTATATTTGCTTCTTATCTCATACTATGCAAAGCAGAGCCTAGCAAATGCTTCACAGTTAGCAATTTATTTGATTTAGGACTGTATTTTGTGTCCATGAACAATCTGCTAGTTGAGTGTGGTGATTACACTTTGGTTATTTTAGAACTATTTGGTGAAAAAAAATGAAACAGGGGACACTTTGCTCTCCAGCTACTGCAGTAACATTTCAGACATGCACCACTGAGAGTTTATTAGCTGGGTTGAAACCCTGCAGTCTACACTGGCAAATTTATTCCTGGAACACTGCTTCCTCACAGGTCACCATCTGTATGGATTAGACCTGAGATCTGGAGTTGTTTATAAACATGAATTTATATTGCCGTTTCTATTAGTTTAATAGCAATCCAATTATAAATTATTCTAATCCTATTTTTCTTTTAAAATGCCAGACTATCTCATTTTGCAAACATAGACAGGAAAGGAAAAAAAAAAAACAACCAAAAAACCAAAACACCAAAAATCCAACTAATTAAAGAGGGTTAAATCAGCAGGGCAATGTTCCTTGCAAGGTTTAATATATAAAGCCTTCACAGACAGTTTTTTTTTGTATACTAAATATGCTTATTTTAACAGTTAGGCTGCAATATTTTTGGCATTTCTGCCCCAGACTTTGAAATTGAGTCAGAGCAGCATTTTCACACCGCCTCTACTGACCTTTATGGGACTGGACTTCCTTGCCTCTGATGACCAGGAAAAAGCCATGCTCAGTGCAGGCTGCTCCTGGGAGGAGGGGAAGGACAGCCTGGCAACCTCCCTCGGGACTGCCCAGGCTCAGCTCAGCCAAAAGCGCCCGAAGGTGCCAAAAGTGCCCGAAGGTGCCAATGGCCCCCAGACGCTCCCACAGCAGCCCGGAGNCCAAAATCCAACCAATTAAAGAGGGTTAAATCAGCAGGGCAATGTTCCTTACAAGGTTTAATATACAAAGCCTTCACAGACAGTTTTTTTTTGTATACTAAATATGCTTATTTTAACAGTTAGGCTGCAATATTTTTGGCATTTCTGCCCCAGACTTTGAAATTGAGTCAGAGCAGCATTTTCACACCGCCTCTACTGACCTTTATGGGACTGGACTTCCTTGCCTCTGATGACCAGGAAAAAGCCATGCTCAGTGCAGGCTGCTCCTGGGAGGAGGGGAAGGACAGCCTGGCAACCTCCCTCGGGACTGCCCAGGCTCAGCTCAGCCAAAAGCGCCCGAAGGTGCCAAAAGTGCCCGAAGGTGCCAATGGCCCCCAGCTGCTCCCACAGCAGCCCGGAGGAGCCGGTCCCATCAAAGCAGAGCTGGGCTCACGCCTCAGCAGAGCCACTCACTCTAGAAGCCAGTGCAGAGCAGTGGGAAGCTGCCAACACTAACTTCCTAAAGGTTAATACTTACAACTACATTTTGGCTGATATTTCCAAAGCTGCCTAGAGGGAATGGATGCCCAGTGCCCATTAATTTTAATAGGAGCTGGGCAGGCACAGTCCTTATGAGGGTAGGACTATTTCAGCCTATTACTGGTGGTGACATAAGGTTTGATATTGCAGGAGCCTGATTACCTGCTGGGAGCACTGAAGCTAATGCAGCTCCTGTATTTTGGCTCGAAAATTGAATATGCAAAATGCATGAAGAGCGTGGCTATGCTTACCATAAATAATGAGTTTAAAATGAAAGTGGTTCAGATGGAAAGGGTCTAACCCAAAGCTAGCCACAAATGAGTGTTCCTGATGATTTCAGAAATACATTGGTAGGATGCAGCACACACTTGCAGGAGGTTTCACTGAGGACCTGTGAATAAGGGTTGTTACATTCAGAGCTTAAGCTTAAGCTTCTAACCTGGTTTGTCAATTTATTCCTACTATTAGGAAGTTGTATCAGCTTTCAAAAGGTGCCATTAAACAGTAAAAAGCAGACCTGGGTGATTTGCAATTATGTTTGAATTTTAGGAATTTCAAAACTTCTCCCATTCATTCTATTTATCCAACCTGGCTACACAAAACACATTCAGACCATGTCTATTGTAATCACAGATAATTTCTGATCACAGTTTCCATCCTGCCATGTGTTAATGAGCAGCTCAGCTGGGAAATCTGCAAACTCAAATGGATACATTTTGCTAGAATCCCCATTTGTGGGCACCATGGGTCATTGGTAGAATGCAAGCCAGGTAGCAAAACTATAATTTACTTAATTTGTGTTTGCAAATGCTGTGAGTTTCTTTCTGCAATGATCACACAGAATTTACAAGGGCTGTTTCAGAGGAGTAGTAGAAAAGGATTCTGCAATGCCGTCTCATTATTGCTCACCCAGGGAAGTCCAGGACTGCCATCTCTGACAAACAGAATAGATTAAATATATCTAAGTCAATATTTACAATGGAGAATTAATTGGTTCCACTGTTAAAGCTGATTTATCAGCAGATTATTGCAAATAAATGAATAAAAAAGATACCAATGTTGGTCAACCAAACAATAAAAAATGATTGTATCAAATAAAACCAAACTGTAACTAAAGACTTCAAGAGAGATTTCTTTTTTTTGTCTCTAACACAAAAATGAATTTTATGAGTCTGCTCTACAGCATTTTGTCTTGGCTTTTATGTCTGTGATCCACCCATTGCTCACCAGTATGCTGCTGTGTTATTTGATCAAATAATTACTTTGCGTTTTGTGGTTGTGACAAAAGACACTGGAAGTCTTCAAAACCAGCTGTCATCTCTGGCGGGAAGCTGTTGCCAACCCTTTCTTAGAGCTAGTAGTACTCTTCTTCTAATTTCCAACCTACATTTAATGATGGGGAGTTCAGATCTATTAAACCCCCCACTGTTTTCTTAGCCTTTCTCCATCCCTGCTCTGACAGCAGATTCCTGCTCCTCCATCCTTTGCTCTGCTGTGCTACAACTCTTCTCTCTCAACAGAGGCTGCTTGTTCTCCAGAGCAGCCAAAGCCTCTCTCCACACCTGGCTCCATGAGTTAATTCACCCTCTTTTTTTAAGGCAGAGTGGCTGGAACTGCACATCCATCCCAGGGAAGGAGCAGTTCCTGTGCTAGAGGGAAGCACTACACTTCTCCAGCTCTGCCACAAACACCTCACCTGATCCCCTGCCTGACATTCAAATCACCCAAATTCATCACAATGCACAGACAAACAAGAGAAATTAGTAGCAGTGATGAGTTTGGGCCTCTGCTACTGAGCTGAATCCCAGAGGAAACACAACCTTTCCAAAACCATACAGATTTTCTCCTCTGCTGTTCTCTTCCTGTGCTCTGTGCTGTAAAACAGTAGTCACTGTCCTCTTCCCCATCCTGCTCAGAGCAATGGGTACGTTTGGCCTTGGATAACTGATGTGATACAGGTGTTCACTGCACTGATGGACTTGGGTTTTTATATATAACAGGGACTACAGGTGCTCCTGTTTTAAAAAGTGTTCATCCAGTTGGCAATTCTCAAGTGGAGGAAAGGAAAGTTCTAAAGGAAATAGAGTTCATTTGTTATTTGTGTAACTACGTTACACACACCCGTATTTGATGGTATTTCCTGGAGGTGTCTGGAGAAAAAGGAGAGGGCATTTTGTAATAAGATAACCAATAGAGAGAGACGTTTTCTACTCTCATTTGAGTTAATGGGAGATTTGCCTTTGTCCTCAGTTAAGACACTGTCATTTGCTTCTCCATTTCTGAGTGATGGTTTGTGTTGATGTTTCACCTTGCTGTTCCTGAGTTCTGGGCACATTTGGAAGAGAAAAAAAAAGGTACTGACCATGCACATGCATCTTGAAAACTCTGCTGTGTGCTTGCTGCCTAGGAATTGTAATCAAAAGGAAATGATTACACAAACCCACATATTAAAAGCAATCCATCTGCCTGCAGAATAGTTTTTATGTACTAATGACATAGGCCAGAGTCCTTAAATTGTGGACCACGGCTCCTTTCCCTGTGGCTGTCTTTTGCATGATGGTTTCAAAAGGGAGAGGCAGCACTTTTTAAACACTATTGAAATTTGCCACCCTCCATCTTGCTTAACCTTGAGCAGCTATTGTAGCAAACTGAATGGTCTATGAAAACAGTTCCCGAAGAGGAATAATGTTCTCTTTGATATACAGGATTAGTAAACTGCTTTTTGACACGAGACCTGTTCCAAAATCTGAAAGCTATTTACATGCTGAGTAGCACACTTCCTCAGCATAAAGTCTAAGATTTGATATAAATCCCTCGCTTGCAACGTCCTTACTTGTTTCCTAAACTTAAGACAATACTGTAATATTAATGCATAAAAACCTTCCAAAGCAGACTACAGATTGACAAGCTGCTGAGGAGCTTGGGTCCTACATTGACCTCGTTGTATTCTTAGAGGAGGAACCGTAAATGTGTCTGTGATCAATTGTATGGATAATTGATCCTCTGAAATCAATTAAACACTTGTTGACTCACCCGCCTCCAGTTGCAGTTGCCAGATTAATTCGCATAGTTCAACACAACAGACACTCTCAGTGCTAAATTAGTGACTCCTATTCGAACTCTGCATCAGTAAAAGGATAAATGATGCGTTTGCTTCCTTCAAAGATTTGGCCACTGCCTCTTTAAAATTTCAGTGGGTAATAGCTTCAGGTTCTTGTTTATTAATTTAAAGACAGTGCACTGTGGAGGAGCATTTTTCATTTTTACTTAATCATCCACTTCTTTTGTGTTCAAACCCTAATCCTACAAACCACATTCAAACCTTGTGAACTAAATCCATGTTTATAGATGGAAGGTAGCTTTGAAAGAAAAGAAAAAAAGGCTTCCTGCTCTGCAATACTCCAATCAAGTATTTTCTATAGTGTATTAGAGACACCTGTAGGCACACAGCATTTCACAGTGCACCAAAACCACAGGTTTTGATGCAGAAAAGATGTATGGCGTGAGCTTATGCAGAATTAGCCACTTATTAATATGGTCTTCCCTGGCAGAGATAAACTGTTATCAGAATTCCTGCCAGGATTTGGTGTGAGAGGATACAGCACAGATGCTAACCCGACCCTGATGTTTCCCTAAACTCCCCTTGGCCACTGATTAGCTGGACACTGGTCCCACATATTCCCTGAGGACTGTGAGCACGGATTAATAGCCAGTCACCACCCTGTTCCTTTTCCTAAACTCAGCAAACCGTGCACGAATTAGCAAGTCTCTCTGGGGTTCAAGAGCCAGTTTACACCAGCTGAAAATCTGCCTTTGGGTGTCAAACTGCTTTCTGAGAGCATTTTGGACACTGCACTTGGGCTGTGCATGTGTGCTTTGCCACACAAGGAAAAGATGGACCTAGTGCTTGTTTAAAGGCAGGGTGTAAAGGTTTAACCCTTTCACTCCTAAGACCCCACAGGTGGTCCATCGGCTGGAACACCTCTCCACACAGATGCAGTAGATAGTAGCAAACCTCTTTCTCTTGCTGCCACGCAGGGTGGATACCCACCAGACTGTTCTTTCCTGACGTTTGAAGAGCTCTCCCTCAGCATTGCTGGGCGAAGGGTTGTTGTGAGAAGCCTTCCTTAGCATTGCTTTAGCTTTTTTTGCCCCTCGAGCTACCCTCTGTAGATTTGCACATCGGTCACAGGGGGCGGAGTCTCCTGTTCTGGGCTCACCCAAGCAGATGTGTGTCTGCAAAGCAGGGAAACCCCTTGTCCTGGTTTTCTCCGTGCTCTCCAGGCAGCATGACCAGTCCTTAACCTGAGCTCCTGGTCCTGCCTGTGGCTTCATTCCTGCAAGGGAATTTTCTCTAGGTTCTCTTTTCCCTTCCAGCTTGTGCTTCTTTTACCCTGTGGTGCCTGGCACACTGGTGTGGCTGGCTGCCCTCCGTGCCTCCAAACCCTCTTCCCAGGCTCTTTCCAGTGCTATGATTAACACTTAATGCTACCTATCAGAGGAGAAAATTCCTACTGTTTTTCCATTTAGCCTCTAGCGGGTTTATTGCAAGTACTTGAGTGAAAGGTTACTTTCCTCTCCATGGAGGTGAAGTAATTATATGTTCCTGTGTGACTTCACACTGCTCCAGAGCCATGCCATTCCCTAATTTCACCATAGGGATGCTGTTTGTACACCTTGGTTGGCTGGGAGGGCTCTGCTCCCTCTGTGTCAGCTGAAGTCTGTCAGCTGGAGCCTGGAAAAACGACCCCCCCTCACACAGATGGAGATAGTGTCATGATTTACGGCTTTTTTTACCCTTCCGAAGTAGAAAAAGAAAATGTTTTTCCTGCGGATATTGGGATTTAAGTGACCTCTCTGCACTTTGTCAGGTGTGGATTAGTGAGCTGTTCTATGAGCTTGATATTAAAAGGGTGGTTGCTTTGCTGCACAGGAAACCTCAGTGTCACTGGGAAATTAAAGAAATATAAGACATAGGTAGGGAGAAAAATTATAGCTGCGATGAAGAGGTACTCGCACAAACCCACAGTCAGACGCTCTCATTAGCTGCACCATCCTCACTCCAGCAAGACAGGACCATCCCTTTCCCTCTCCCCAGGGCCTGGTGCAGTTTGCATTCGGCACGAATGGGACATGGGGGAGCACCTACCTGGGAAGCTGCAGACTGGCTCCGGTGGGCTGCAGATCTGCCCCTTGAATGTCCTGCCTCAGTGTACCTTAATCACAGAAAAACACCCCTGTGTGTCTGAGCAGCTCTGGGTGCTGTAAGGCACCACCCAGGCAGGGTGGCTCTGCAGGTGCACAGAAAGACACACACAGATATGCATAGATATATCTCCATATACCCACACAGAGATTTGTTTGCACATCCACTTGCTCAGGGAGAAGCACAGCCTCTCTGCTTTCCCCCGGCTGCTCACTGATGATCTGGGTTCAGGAGATGATGCTGTGCTCTGACACAAAATCTCACCCACCATCGGCAGGGTCAGGCACTGGCCTCTCCTCTGCTCCCTTCAGCCTTTGCCCTGCAATGGGAAGGCAAACTGGTAATGAGAGCTTCTCATTAATGAATTAATTACTCTACATGGCCACTGCCAGCTTTGCTTTTGCTCCCTCTGAAGTTAGCACCTCTCAGGATCTGGCTGCTATTTCAGGGTGGCTGCAAGGGTGTTTAAAGAAAACATTATCCGGACAAAACGAAAGCCTAAAATGTTTCAGTAAAGTTAGGCTGCTCTCCCCCCCTCTCCTATATTTTAATAGCGCATGCGATATTCTGTGACTTTTTTGAGCTTACTAAATGGATGTCAGTGGAGAAGAGAGATATTTTTTTTCTCCTTACAAATGAAGTCATCTGAATTTGCCAAATAAAAATAAATATGAGCCTACTGCTTGGTTCCAGTGGTGCTGCAGAAGGACAGGGCGATAGATTTTCCCAGGAGTGTGGAATAATTCACCAAGGCTGCTCGTTATTCATATAGACAGTGAATTAATAATATAGGACCCTGAGATCTCTTCTTATCTAGGCCGAAGCACAGCTAGAGGGATGAGAAGCTGACTCTTTTTCAAAAAGCATTTTTCCCCCTTTCTTCAAGAAATAAGAATTGATTGAAAGTAATTTCACAGAGTGGGGAAAAAAAAGGCTTTCTGGTTATACCACCTAAAATACACATTAGATAAATAGAAAACTATTGGCTTTGTGACTGTGAACTGTTTTCACTTGATGTAAGTGCTGATAGATACAGGATTATCTCTAACAAAGCATTTACTAAGGACCTGACCCAAAGTCAATAGGAGCCTTTCATTTGACTCTACAAGGTTCGAATCCTGCTTTCACTCCAGGGAGAGTCGGGAACTGTCTGTGTATCCCAGGCCCACCTCTCAGCCGGTGCAAGCTGGGGCAGCACCAGTGCTGTGGGAGGCTGCTGAGGGCTGAGGACCAGCACGAGGGGCTGCGCCTCTGTCCTGAAGGAACACGGCACTCCTGAATTATGGATGTTTGCTCCACAGTAGGTATCTTACCCATAATTTAAAAATTAAAATAAATTTGCTGATGTCAGCGGGGTGGCTGCACTTACTGTCTGCCTAAGGAGTGACGGACCAGATATGACCTTTTCATTTGTAGGTCCTGGGTGCGAGAAAGGAGGGCAAACACCAGCAAACTGAGCATGTGCTGTGAATTCTGCCCTCTTCCTGCTCCAACTAGTGCACATGGAAAATTAAGGGTGAGCAGCACCAATCATCCAGTAGCATGACTGGAGAGGTGTGAGATGCTGGCCCAGAGAGGCATTTAAAATCAGGGTGCTCCCACTGGTCAGTAAGACTTGTGTTTGATTTGGAAGCCTTGTCCTGATGAAGTGTGATGTAAATTCACGGGGCCACATGGTGGCTAGTGATCCTCAGACTAACAGAAATCAGGAGTGTGTGCATGTGTGTTAATATTTCATGCATTGGGGAATGATCAGAAACTTGATGTGATCCAAAGTTAATCTGTGAGAAAGTGAAATACTGGTTTGATTTCATTTTATATTTCTATATCAGGGAATGATTTTCCCTTTCCCCTGATGCAGGACTGGTATAAAACAGGACAAGGGCAGACCATGGAGACGAAACCACTAATCCTGCTGCCTGAGAGTTAATGCTTCAAGTCCTGTGTTGCAGGAAACATGGAATGGGATCACCTCAGTTGTCTGCAGAGGCCTTTCTTACAGGTACAATTTAGAGGGAGAGATACTGCACATCATTTCAGTAGCACCTTCCTTTTTCCTCATTGGTTTTGACCAGTGTTAAACCCATCTCATTTCCTAAAAGTACTGGCAACATGCACAACCTGCATGAAAGTCCCTTTGTGACTGATTTCAAAGCCAGTGCAGATGCTTTTCTGTTATTCCATACTCTGTGGGTCAAGAAATTTCACAGATAATTATGCAAGAAATATGAGGTTGCCTGTGAAAGAGTTTAAAATAGCCTGGAAGAAGACCGAAGGGAAGGGAACAGAAAAATGAAACTTAAAAAAAAATGTGTGTCTGAGAGCATTGACTATAACACAGTAAACTCCAGTATAGATGAACAAAATGTATACTATTCACAAGCCTTGAAGAACACATAGACATAACCACCTACTGACAGTACAGGCTGGTTCAATAGCACTTTAAAGGATATGGTACAAAGCATGGTATTCCCAGTATAAAAGTGACAGTATTAAAATTATAGTATCTTTTTTTATAGTAATAATATGACAAAGGAATAAAACCTCAGCCCACAGGAGCAATTGTGCCAGAAACAGTGATTTGTGCTGAGGCACCTGAGGGCCTTTAGGAGCCCATTGGGGATGCTGGACATTGCTTTCCTCAGAAAAAGGGATCCTCTCAAACTCCTGTAACACATAATGAAGTAAATCCACCTGGGACTTGCTCTGGAGAGGTATTTGGGCAAATGAGGAAAATAATAATATCCATGGCAAAGAGCTGAGCAGCCTGATGCCTGTGGTATGTGCTATGGCCAGGTGGCAGGCAGGATAAATTGTAGAGAGGGAAGGGAGCATTCAAACCATCCTTCAAACAAAATGGACCTTGAAGTAGTGAAGGAAATCATGAAAGTAAATGTGCAACAGAATACCCAAAGAAACACAAACTGGTGTCTGTGTTTCATGGCAAGGTTTGGCTTTTGTATTGCTGCCACTGGTGCTACTGCATAATTCACTGGTGATTGAGGCAGCTTTTAGGACAGTGTCTACTGAATGAGCCACAAGGAATCATTTATAACTTCTGGGGCTGCCACAGCCTGGCCTCACTCTACTTTATTAAGATGAGACCCCAAAGAAAAAGTTTGCTGGACTGGGCAGGAAGTGATACTTGGGAATACACATCAACTTCATTTGTACCCTTCACAGTACAAATAACACAACCTCAGCCTGAATTTCGGCTCATGCAGGAGGAGGACTGCTTGCCAAGCCCTGTGTACTGGGAAGGTGTGCTACCCATGATCAGATCTCACAACAAAAAGGAGAAAAGGACCATTTATCACCCCTGATACTTATTAAAAATGTTAAGATGACTCCCATGTATAACTGTATTCCCTTAAAGAGGAAACAAAGCCCGCTCTCCACACAGCCCAGTTGTGTCCTGGAGCAATAGCTGGTAGGAGTGGAAGGCAGTGGAATCTCTCCTCTGCAACAGGACTCAAACTGTCAAAGCAGCAGCCTTGATGAGGTGTCCTCTGATGAAATTTACCTGGGAAACACCAAAAGCTTGATCCCAATACCATTAAGTCACAGTTTGGCAGGGCAGTACTGAGGTTCAGCCTGTTTTATACACACTGCTGCATAGCCATGGGTTGGAGGCAGCTTGAGATAATAATCAACCAGTGGCCAAACTGCTCACAGGGGTCTCCCAGTCCTTGTCACCTCTCAGAGGTGATGTCTCTGTTTGGGTGTGAGTATATTGCTGTACCTGAACACCTGTGGATATTTAATTATGACCCAAGCAAGCTTTCTTAGTGACACTTTGCTGCTTGAAATCATATACATTTACACAGCATAAAGAAAACCTAGTGTGAGATTAACTGGTCTTAATCCTTTCAGTATGGTAGATAAAGAAGGTAGAAAGTTGCAGGTGACTTTTGAAACACCCTCATGTACAGAATAAACAGCAAATTCCAAATCTTTGTGTGAGTTAAAGCACTGACGTCAATGGGACCCTCATGGGAAGCTTTGGGAGTTCGTCTTAACAAGAATGGAACCACCAAACAAGAAAAAGTTTTGATTTAAACCAGGTCAGTATGTCAAAAGTCACAAAGAAAAGTCTGGGATAAAACAAAGGCCTAAGCAAATGTCCCTTGGATTAATTTTTACCAGCAGCATATTGGGCTTTTGAACCATTCTCCAGCCATCTACAAAAGCAGCTATCAGCTGAGTACAACAACTAAACTTGAAAGGGGAAGACATTCCTTTGTAGTTCACGTTTTCTGGCTTTGAAGTCACAGTGAGTCTTACCAGTGACTTCAATGGGACTTGCTTTACACTTTCATATTAGCCATTGTTTTATCCTAACTCCTTTCAAAATTCCAGACAATAACATTTCTCTTTATTGTAATCCTGACAGAGCAATTAGGCTCCAGTCCACACCTGCACCCGAGTTTTTTCTTAACACAGCACTCTTTGAGCTTCTCTCTCTGAACAGAGTTATAAGAGCTGAATTAATGGTGTCTCTGCTCTATCTGCTGCCTCTGTATTTCATGACCTGCTGAAGAACATGAAATTCTTCATGACTTGTACAGCTGATCTTTGGTTATGACCAACTGTAGTTTTCACCTACCATTTTATGAGTGTGTTTAGCAGAAAAAGAAAGCTTCTTTTTATCAGGGTGATTAAGCAATAACAGAATGACAGGATGTGGACTAAAGCATAATCATTCACAGGTGCATTCATAGCATGGTTTTAATCATGAGTTCAGAAGCTGAATCACATTCCCAGTGTAACAAGCTATGAAACACTGTTTCACAATTTAAAAATTTGAATGTATTTTTTAAATAATAAAACATTTCTTTTTATACCTTTAATATAAAAATTAGATAACCACATGCCAGAAATAATCTGCTGAGAAAACACAAGGTTCTCATTCCTCTAAGGCACCTCCTAATCTCTCACCTTTTTGGTGTCAAATATGCAAGACTGAGCTTTGCCTGCATAATCCTCCATTCCACAACACCCACCAATATTCCTGTCTAGCTACAACTCCTGTCTGAGCTACACTGGACCACTCCCTGNAAAAAACAAAAAACCAACAAAACCAGCAAACAAACAAATGAAATCCCTGTGACAAGCAACAGCAGGAGTGATTTCAAAAGACAAAGATTTTTTCCAGCTTTCTGTAATGTTTGTTTCAGGACTAGAATACAAGATTCATTTATTTATGTTATCTTGCCACTGACTTTCTAAATGGCTAATTAAATCAAAATGAATGGCAGTTATCCTTTGAATTATTTATGAATCAAAACTAATGTGGCACTGACGGGGCCCCATGAACTGATGCAAGGGATAATTTTGTCCAGTTATTTATTAATAATAAATCTTATACTCATCAAAGCATCTATATTGGGCACTATGGTCACAGTTTTCAAGTAAATCTTAACATGACCTGTGTGCACAGAACTATGCACAAAAGTAGCAAGAAGGTGGTCTAAAGATATACACTTATGCTTGTAGATCTTTCTGTTTTGTTAAATAAAGAAGACAACAAAACTCCAATGCACAATCTATAGACTTACAGCTTTCTACTGGATGGTACACAAACAGAAACATATACACAGGAGGAGCTACTTGCCATCAACACAGGAAGGTCTGTTTCTTGTAGTCCCAGCCACTTTCCCAGGTAGACAGGAGCATTTTACTGTTTGTGATCTTTCCTCAATTCGATTCTTATTACAGCATCTGTGTGCTGCTATAACTTCACACGTTCCTCCTTCTGGCAAAAAAAAAAAAAAAAAGAAAAAAGAAAAAAAAAA
>VYZQ01052909.1:34655-45737 GCA_013400655.1 Mystacornis crossleyi | reverse complement strand
ATAGCTGATATAAATTGTTACTAGGTGAGCAACTACAGAAACTAATCTTAGTCAACATATTCAACAGACGATACTTCATGATTGTTATCTTCTTCTCCATGCAATTATCTTATTTTGTTAACCATTCCTCTTAAACCCCAGCTACAGTCTACTTCCCTAGGGATAACTACTATCCATCAAGACACTTACATTACTTACATCCTATTTCTCAACCTTTTCACTGGAAAATTTCATTGCTTCCCCAGCTTCAGGTGAGGAATTATTATAAATTATTACAAATTTTATAAGGTCTTCATTGTCAGAGGGATCTGGCTTGCCCTTTCTTGCTGACATCAGGCTAAGTATCAAAACATACTTCCTACAGCATCTCAGATCCAGCCCTTCCTCTGTGAGCTGCAGAAGAAATAGACATCTGTCATTCAATCTCCCTTCATCCCCGTGCAAGTTCATTCACTTCAAAAGCACAGCCAAAAGATCATCTTGGCCTATCATTCACCCCGCATCACCTCCATCTTTGCAATCGGTCTTAACTCTCCCTTCAGCACCACAGCTACTTTATTTGTTGTGTCTATTTCTTAAACACTTTGGAAGACACTGTTCCTCCTTAACACAATCTCCTGTCCAGTTACAATGTGGCCAACATGGTCCTTGCAACACATAGTACTTTCCTCTTGTCCTTTCTCACAGATGCATTTCCAGGTGGCACCTTCTCATCCCATGTAACCTTTCTTATCTGATTTATAAAAATCTCTCACCTTTCCTTAGCAGACCAAATCTAGATTCAAATATTGTCTCCAGAAGGTGCGGGATGAGGTCTTAATAATAGATTTCTAAACCATCAAATACAACTCTGAAAACCATAAGACAATAATAAACAGAATTAAAGGATAGAAATTGACGAAGGCCAGGAATCATACTCAGAGAAGCCACTCCGAAGTGTTGGGGCAATAGGACATCCCTGTACTGCTGCTGTTTATGCTGTTTCTACTGAAGAGAGCCCACTCTCTAAGTCAGCAGGCAAAGTGGCAGGAAATAAATGAGAATGCTGGTTCAATTCTAGGAGGAGGGTAGAAAATTGTCTATTCTGTCTCCATCCAGAAAATATAGCTGGAAAAGCTCCAGGAAGCTGAAAGAAAGATAAGTTAATTTGATTCTTCCAGCTAGCAAGTATGACTCCTACTATCAATATCATCTCAGTGTTTTATCACTTCAGCAGCCCTCAGGCTCAACCCAGAAAGTTGCTGACTCTTTGTTAGAGCCATAGTGGAACACAAAACCACTCAAAAATTAATTATGCCATACTAAGGGAAAGGGCCAGAGTAGAGCTTTATGTTATTTGTTTCTTTTTATGTTATGCTGCCTAACAGTTGCAGCTACACCAAAACGTGATAGTGTTATCAAATCAGGCGATAAAGGTGTTAGAAACACATGGACACAAGATTTCAGAATATTAAGCATATCCACCCTATCCATGATTTCAGAGTTAGGATATCATGACAGCTCCTGAGTATTCAATAGAGGGAAGAAATAAGATTGACAACTTAGCACTTCCATCCTCTAGTGGTAGATCTGTTCTTTCCTCTCCTTTTTCATCCCAAGCTACATATCTGTTGTGCTCCCAAAATCCAGTACTTCTCTTTTGTCCTAGATGTACTACATGCATTTCCCTGCATGTTCCCATGGAACAACAGCATTACCCTGTCAAAAATATGTAGTCCTGTGAGATCTTTCTCAGGTGTTTCAGGTCTACTCTAAGTAAATCATTCTCAGAACACACTTAAACGTTCCTTTCAAGTATTCCATCCATGACCACAACTCTTCCCACTTTTCAGAAAGACAGTCAGTATGCTCTTCTTGGGATATTCAGAAGCCAACAACCATCACAGACACAGAAAATACTACACAGGCCAAATTTCAGTCAATGGAGAATGATGTAACTCATCATTCATGAGTTCATCGTCATTCATCACTCACGTCTTCAGTGAAACTGAACTGGTTTATATTGCGTACATCTATCCATAAGCTTTATAGTAAAGCAACAAGAGCTAAAACACAATGTGTGCCTCTACAAAATCCTTAAAACTACACAGGTACTTTGGTAACAACCCCAGCTTCTTCACACCCAAAATCTCACATGTAAGACCAGGTCTGGATTTACATTTGTTTACACAACTATTGATTTCAGACACAGAGTGTGAGACTTGGCTCCCATCTCATGCTCCTCTCACAGCTTCTGTGTCTCACACATTTGCAGCACAGTGACTGCTGCTTCGTACACAGCTGGTCAAGGAGCTGGGAGCTGCCAACCAGCTGCACCGACTGGAAGGGAGCCTAAAGTGAGAAAGTGCCGGTGTTGTACTCAGTGCCGTAAGCCTGTGCCTATCACAGGAATCCATATAGAGGTAAACACCTGAAAGGGGAAGCTGTCTCTGCCACGAAGTCTAAAACACAATACCTCTTATGGATTTGGACTCAAATAGCTACAGAAAGCTTCTCGTAGTGATACATGCATTAAAATCAAGGACTTGTACACATGTATTGCATATGGGACACACATAAAGCAGACTCAACATGATGAAAAATTCTCTCTGTAGGGCAGGAAGAAAAAGAAGAAAGGTATCCCCTGTGTGGAAAACTAAAAAGAAAAGAGGCATCCTGAGTTTGTACAGTCTTGGACTGAAAAACTATTGCTGGACGTAAACTCTGTGCATAACTAGACAGATTTTGATACCATGAAGAGCTTTTACTTCCCAAGCCTCAGCACCAGAAATCTTAAACCACCCAGTTCTTTTGCCATTATTATAAGAGAAGACAAGTGCATCTGAGTTCATGAAAAACATCCATCTGACAACTACAAACTAACCCAAGAGAAAGGAGAGGTTTTGTGGCCTAGCCACCATCGGTGAGGAAAGTGATTTGCTGCCTCAAGGCTTTGCTTTTTTCCTGCCTTCAGATACAGCATCTTCTACTCAGAGGGTGATGCCAAAGCTTCTTCCTGGATATTAGCCTTTTGCCAGGAAAATTCTGCCTTGGCCTCATCAGCAGCATTTTCTTACAACCTCCACTGGTGCATCCTCATTAAGAGCAAGAAAGGAAGTAATAACTGGGGCGGGGAGTCTCCAATGAGCCAAGGCCAGCAAAGCCTCCTAGTTTACTGAAGTCAGAGCTCATAAAATACAAATAAAAATGAACGACCTCTCCAGCTGTCAACTGTGTTTGGCATTACACTTCCTGACAGATTAGGTAGATTAATTAATTACAGAGAAGCACAGAAGGGATGAGGGATGGGCACAGGGAATTCAGTAACTTCCTCTTAGGGGAAAAACAGAATAGAAGGACTTTTAAATTATGGTTGCATAGAAATTTGCATTGAGCAACCACTCAATGCTGCAGGCCTGTCAGAGGCATAGTCTGAAACTATGATGTACACGCGGGGCAAGGGACACAGAAAGTAAATCCCTGTATTCAAATGAATCCAGAATTGGGATAGAATGACTCAAAATACTAATAATTTGAAATGAAACACTCAGATCTTGGTAACAAGCCTGAATTTAAATGAGAGCAAATACAGTTATTAATACACATGACACGTTTGGGGGTTGAAGCAAGGACATAACATGCATGTCTTTCTAAGTCACAACCTTTCAATGAGCAACTAAGACTTAAATAAGCTTCAGACATAGAGGATACTTTTCTGGAAAGGTGTTGCCCCATACTGAGAGCCCAGAGACAGAATAGGCAACTCTGCATCTCTGCTTCCCAGAAACATTACAAGAGAGTTGGAGGAGAAACAGGGAACTTTGTTCTTCAAGCACATCAGCAAACACAGAGAAAGACAGCTGATGCCCTCTTGTTCCTACATACATTGACATATTTTGTCTATATTCACATGAAAGATCACAATGGAAGCATTTCTTGTACTTTTTACCACATAAATACTCTTGCAGGTTGCAGAGCCAAAAAAGAGGCCTCACGAACACTGCCACAGCTAGGACTTGGCAAGCTTGAGTGGGACGGGTGATATATGTGAGTACTTATTCAGTGTGGTGAAGCCTAGTTTTCATCTGAGGTTTATGTTGTATCCATTACACTAAATGGTCTGCAAGGGAGAACTAGGCATGAAGGGAACGTGCTACTTCTAAGTCAGCTGTTTGCTGTGGGAACCACTACTACAGTTATTTAGGTTTGGATCTCATCTCCCTGTGGCTATTGAAGGTATGTTATCCCATGTGTGCCAAACTGATGCCTTGCTCAGAAATTGTTTTGCTTCCTTTGACGAAATAAATAAATGAATTCCCAGATGCTTCCATGCTTTACCTTACTCTCTTTCAACATAAAACTCTTTTCCTTCCTTTTCTCATCAACTTTCTCTCCTCTGGGAAACATGACTATAATCAAAGAATTTCCCTCTCTCTTAAGATAGAGAAGGAACAGATGTAGAGAGATTTCACAGAGTAAGCAAAGAGCAGAATTTTCCCAAACTTTATGCTACTGGTCACTTCATCCACTGCTAATAGAAACATGTCTATGGTGACCCCACTGTTCCTGTGCCTCCGTGCTGAGAGAACTAGCATAGATACCAGTCATGCGGATGGCTCATGTACTCAGAGAACACTAATCAACTCCTTTCAGCATTCCAGTACTAAACTGCTCGCAAATACTAGCCTGGTGTGTTGAGAAATCCAGAGAGCAGAGTAACATACAGAACAGCAGCAAACGTCACACTACTTCCATAGTGCTATTTCAGGACAAGATGAAGACACTGATTTATTGAGGAAGGGATTAGTAGAAAGCACAGAAAAACCAAGCGAGACCCAAGAAAAAAGGCAGGCGCAAAAGGTACAGTAAAGGAACAGGTATCTTGCTGTAGATATCCTCCTTCCTCAGGTGACACAAGGCATTGAAAAGTTCTAGTCATGGTTACAGAAGTTATCAGAATATTCAGAGGTTACCCAGTTGCTGCCTCTTGTCCTCTGCTTGGACTCTCCTCCCATGTCCCCTCCTCACATTTTTCATCTTCATGGGAGTTCCTCTGCACAGCTCTTATTCAAGGAGACTGAAGGAGAAGGAACTAACACAATTCTTATTTTCTCTCTTCTCTTTACTAACATAGTCACTGCCATTCTTTCCAGCTAGATTCCTGGGCTAGTTCGTCTTTAACTCACAAAGTGAGCCAACTCTGATGCTGTGGCAGCCATTACTAAATATAATAAAATCAGAGGTGATGAGATGAAAGACTAAGAGATCAATTTAGGGTTGTGTCAAGAAGGGACATAGTTCCATGTTCTTGGAGTCGCTGTTGCAGAGCACTGAAGACAGAAACTATGGTTACAGTTTCAATCATGGTTCCCAGCATGGGCTGAGGGAAGGACAGAGACCTTGATTCAGCACTTGCTTTCATCTTCATTTAATTGCACTCAGACAATATTACAGGGAAAATATGGGCTTGATTCCCAGTGGTCTTATTGTTCAGGAATACACAGCAGTTCCATATGCATCTTCTCTACAAAACCTGCGGGTTTGCAATAGGATCAGAACCCTAGATCTAAAGAGGGAGAGAGAGAAGAGTGTATGCTGCCTCACCCAAGCATCAACCTACCTCTCTCAGCAATTCAGTGGATAAGAAGAAATTTAAAGGCAGGCCAGAACAGATGCTGGACAATTCTAAATTTTTCAAATATAGAGAGTTCCTAAGTATTTATGCTGCTCCTCAGCTGTAAATAATGAATCTTTAGATTTTATGCCAAAAGTACCTATTAACTTTTGTTCTGAAAAAGCCTGTGAAGATGGTAAATAGGAACATGGACAAAAAACTTTTGTGAACCCATAAAGTCAACAAAACCCCTTCCTTAGGGACTCAGAGNTTGTATAATTGGATAGTTTGGCCTTCAAAAGGCCTTGGAAGAACAACTGTGTGGCCATTTACCACCTTCTTAGCTTAGGAGCAGAACTTGTGTAGCTGTACCATAGATAAGAAACAATAAACCTGCAAGACAGAAGAAAAAACTGCATCTCTCGCATTTCAATCCAAGCTCTGAGTGAATGAACACGATAAAAATGAAGAAAAAACAACATCAAACCATGACAGGGAATTCCAGTGAATATCCCACCTGAGCTAAATGCGAGAATGCTTCAAGGGCAGATAAGACCACAAAAGTATAACAGTAAGCATTTCTCAAATCTTCCCCAGTATAAGAATCTAATGTGCTGACTGTAACTCATTCAAGTTTGGAGAATATAATGACACAATCAACTTTGAAAACGTAAATTTAAAAGACAATTCCACTTCTTCCCCAAGGACCTTGCATGTTAAAATACAGAATCTTACACTCCACTGAAGAGGTGCTCCCCGTGGGGGAGGTGGGCATAAGTGGATGCGTGGGGCATGGGGTTTCTCTCTCCCTGTTCCCTTGGTCACGTGTACCCAAAATCCTGTCCCCTATTGGTCACTTTGAATGTAGCCCGTGGGAGTTCTGTACTTAAGGGGGTGTCCACGGGACACCTGGGGGAGTTGTTCTAGAGCTGTTCTAGGGGGCAAGTCGCTGTCGGAGTCCCTGCTGGGCTCCGGCCATGTGTGGCAAGGGGGAATAAAATCTGAAAACATCTATCAAATATTGTCTCCTTGATTCTTCCACAGCCAAGGCTGTCTCCCAGGGAAGGTTGCAGCCACCCCACTGCAACACTCCACCTTGTCAAATACCATGGTCATCTCACAGTCACTAACAAAACAAAAAGAAAAACAACAAAAGCACAAGCTCTTTACACTGCTGTTTTCTCTAGCCTAGCACTCTTCATATTTTTCTGTTTGCTCCTAAATTTCCAGCATTTAAGTTGCCCTTCTTGGTATGGTCTGAGTTCCAACCTGGGATCAGGTTGCTGGTATAAGATATCTAGGTGGCAAAATCTTTAGTGTCAAGCAGCGCACCACCTTTAACTACCAAGAAGAGTCCAGGATTCTAAAAATGAGCACAAAGTATCAGAATCCACTGTGACAAGAATACACTGCTGTTAACAAATATGAAAAAGGACACAGAGAAGCTGTTCCATGAAAAAAAGTTATTTCCCTTTGTCTTACCATAGTTCTTCCAGATTCTTGTGTAGTTCCTGTTCAGTCAATAAATCTGTACAAGGAAAAACATACTTTCCTAGCACACGTATTTTTGCCAGCAGGCACAAAACTATTTTGGAGCCCACCAACAGACCACCATCTGCAGCACCACTTTACCGCTGCATGGCAGAATGGAAGCAGAAGTGATACAGGTCACATCAGCCTCAGCGGTCAGGTAGGGACCTGACCTTTACAATTTGTGAGATACAGGACCAGTCCACACACCCTGCTTCCTAGAGCTTCTCTCTCTGCTTGTTCATTGAAGGGAAGATGCTAAAGCCAGCTGTTCTGTCCTCTTCCACAGAAGCGACCTTTTGAGGGGCAAAACTTGTGGTCACAACTGTTTTTGTTTGCTTTGCATTTTGTGCATCTAGACTTTGATAAGGACTTACCTGTACTGTTACTACTGCATTAATCCCAAGGCAGTCACTGCCAGCAGATGGCCTGAGAGCTGGTCATCATCTCCTGTCTTAGCCCAAACCAAACCATTTCAAATCACCATAAACCATGGTCTTCATTCAGACCTACTCTCTGCACATGTTCCCAATGGAATAAATCGAGATAGAATTTAGGACCTATCAGGACAAATTCTTTCTGTTTTAATTTTCTAATTGATCAGAAAAGGCATAAACACAGCATCCAGCTTCAAGTAACACAGATCCCAAGGATCCATCCGAGAATTGTTTTTCTGGTTGAGTGGCAATGCGAGCAGGCATTTCAGCTGAATTCACCATCACCTTATCATTTCACAGTCACTGCCTTGGTCAGAGTCCAGTCAGGTAGCTGCCATTACATAGCTGGATGGTCTGGGTGCATTTCCCAAACAGAGCAGCTCACATGTGTGTATCTGCCCCAGTATGGAGACTACACAAGGCAGTTTGAAAGCCTGGAATGGGTCATGTGAGCCCATCACAAATAAAGAATTCCAAAACATTCCTAATTTCTTCCCCTTGAAAATTGGACATCTCCAAATTAGCTTTTCATGGTACTAGTTTAAGTAGCACAAGAACAGGAGAAGAAGACATGCTCTTGGTCCTCAAAACGCCAGTTTTCCTCAGAATGGGAGGTAGAAACATACTGAATATTTCCTGGATTGGAAAACTCATCACAAGGGATACTTCTCCAGCACAGCTATGCTTAGCTTTTCTTGTCATTAACTCTTACATGGGAAAGTGCCCCAGATTTTAACTGCAACAAGGGAAAAACAAGGCTTTTAAAAATTCATTCAACCACACCAATGTTTCATTATACCCTTTGCAGAGCAGATGGCAAGATGAGGCTATACCCCCCGGGCTTGCTTCAGGGAGCTAACACAAATGCTCTTCTCACTACAGATCTCAGATGATGTTGGTGTCATCATTTCACTTGGGGATTTGGGTCAAAAGGCTTTACACTCAAATCTGGTTTTTATATAGTACAAGTGCACCCAGACTAGACCCTAACGGATAAGCAGCAGGGAGCTAGCACACAGCACAGAGCTCTCTCAGACACTTCCAGGTCGCTGATTTACACTGGTGCATTTACAGACTGAATCTTTCTAATCCAATTAAAATCTCATCTGAGCTGTCAATAGAGATTGTAGCCTGTTTTATTTCAGTGTCTCATAGAACATGCATTAATCCAGACCTGTGGGCAAACTAGCCCTTCTAGGCAAATTCTGCATTTTGCCAGCCCAGTTTCCAGCCCAGGTTCTCTCACACATAAAGCCCTTAACTGCCCTCATGTTACCTGTCTATTCAGGAACTCCTATGGACATGCACTGCCATCCTATCTGGCTGCTTTATAAAAATGTGTGATGTACACCATTAACCTTCTGAAAAATAGCACTTTTCTCTCCCAGCTCACTTCTCATGCAATGAGGGCTAGGGTGCTATCATTAAATATAAGAACTGAATATGATCTGTTTTCATTTCAATAGCTTCATTTGTTTGAAATGCATATGCCAGTTACAAGCTGTCAGCACGTTTAATAAGTTATAGCATAAACCAACAACTCTCAAACTACTGGGGCCAAAAATTTTTACAGATCATCACATATACTTGTCATTAAATTTTGCACCAGAAACATTATAAATTATAGCGTTTAATAGACTTCCATAAGGCAGCTGTGAGCTGTTTTGCCACAAGCAAGCACATGGAACACCAGTATTTGCCAGACATAAAACTAGAAGTTAAAAGCATCATTAATACCACCACAAACTCTCAAACTCCTCATAAAACTGATACTGTTCTCAGTAAGCAAAAGCCCAGCAGCAACTCAAGCAGGTCTTTCACTATGACCCGAAGGTAAACAAGTTCAAGGTTTAGCAAGCCAAGTTCAGGAGCAAAGCACATCTGTTGGTGACATCTTCAGGAAGGCTGGATTGAATGCTTCAATGGATCTGGGTACTGGAGAGAGATGAACTTTGACACAGCAGTTCAAGCTTTGCATGTGAAAACCAATAGTTAAGCAGCATCCAGAAATAAATTGTCAGCAGAGCAGATTACAGATTACACTCTTACTCTTGAGAGATACCTGTCACCACGTGGAATTCTCCACAGTCAGACAGCTCCATTTTCTAAGAGGAACTCAAGCAGTCTCACATAACAAGCAAACTGACCTAAATATAGACACAAATTTTGTGAAATATTTCCATAAGAGGAGATTCTCCATTTGCAAATTAGTTTGAAGCAAGTAGACTCTCTTCTGCTGCACACATTACTCTTCCTGAAACAACTGCAAATCCTATTGACTCCTTTCTGTGCCCCTGCCACAGAATACTGACAATGCTAATGGGTGCTGGGGAAGTAAAAACAGTTAATGGAAAAGAAATCCATACCAATTTACTATGTACACAGCGCACAACTTTTGACTGAGGAAGTCCTTGAGCTGAAAACTGTTAGAGGGTTGGAGAGTATCCTGGAAAAGACCACCCTATGGCCACAATTTATAGTCTCCAACACCTTGTATTTTTTCCTATCTGCTTCCCTATCAAGCCATCTGCTTTGGACCCCATCTTGAAACTGGAGCCTGGGCTAGGTTGTCAGACCACTGATCTGACAAATTACAGCTTTCCCTGTATTTGGTATGATATACTAAAGTTGCCCATATATTAACCTCCAATTGCATATGGAGGTTACATGATTATTTTCATTGCTATAGCATTTTAAAGCTATGGTCATGGACAAGAATTTATTGGGCTAATGTTGTAAGTGTAACATAGAAAGACTATTGGCAAATTCCTCTGATGCTGAGACGCAATATTTTCTGTCCTACTCCTCACCTCAGTCGCACTCCTCAGGCACATACACACTCACAGATATCTCGCTTTACATAAGCTCCAGTCTCAGAATGGCAATGAGAAACCTAATCAGCTCCATCAAATGGGCATCATCTTTACGACACAGTTTGCAAAACAACCCAGCCCTATGACCTCTGCCTGTGTTTTGCATTCAGGCTGAACAAGAAGACAAAGACAGTGAAGTCATTTGATGCCAGGCATGAAAAGCAAGTGTCTGGCTCCTGGAGTCTGCAACATTTACCACAAAAGCAAACAACAAAGTTCATCTGAAATAATTCCTTCTCTTCCTGTTTACAGCTGTTGCTGCAACAGCACCATTTCATGCTTCAAAGGCAGCTATGTGATGAAACATAATTAGCATGGTCACCTGATTCTCATACCTCACCAGCAGAATGCTACTCATCAACAAACCCAAATAGTCCTTATTTTATAGATCTGCAAACCCTACGATTTTCCACTGTATTATATTATACAGTAGATTATATCCCAAAGTTGTAAACAAGAAATTGACTGTCAGCTCTTTCTAGAGAGCTTGAGAGGTTCCTTCTAATATGCCCAATCCTACACCTGGAAAATTGCATAGTGCTATGAGAATAAATAAGCACATTTAAACATTATTTTGTACTTATACCCACTGCTGTTATCAGTGGTTGTTTGCCACCTTTCTCCTACCAAGTAACCAGTCATAAAAGAA
>VYZQ01052901.1:0-29436 GCA_013400655.1 Mystacornis crossleyi | reverse complement strand
TGGCTGCTGGGATAATAAATAATAGAACTGGCAATGTAGTATGCCACAGTCCATTAATCTTTGTTCATCTTTGCAGAGGGTGTTTTAGTTGTTAAAATATATCTCTCACCAAAATCTGCAGTTTAAAAGTCTGCAGACTAAGAATTCTCACATACCTGGTCTTTTACAACTTGTCTTCAGAGTTGTTTCCATCACATCAAAGGGTTCACATGTGCTTTTACAAAAGTGCTCTTCCATTACTGTTTTACGTTACAAAGCCTGGATATCATAGGAATAAACTAAGATGGTGACCTCCTCTGGGTGTGATCCGTTCTTGCAATTATTTTTAATAATTTGAGCAGTTGTGTTGTATTAAAAAGAAGGGCTAGGACTGAAAATTAATAAATACATGAAATTGAATAATAATGCATAGAGTCTGTCTAAGATTCAAAACCCTGACCACAGACTGCAGCTGAAGGGCTCAGCATTAATGTGATATTTCCTCGGTTTGTTTCTGGCTTCTGGCCTTAAAAAAAAAAAAAAAAAAAAAAAAAAAAAAAAAAAAAAACCCAAAAAAAAAAAACCACAGGATTGCCACTTGGCATTTTGGAAAAGAGGAGAAGACACATGTCCTGAGGTGCTTCTCTCAACACCCAACACCCAGCCACTGAAAGTCACCTGTTTCCCAAAAGGTTACACCATCTTTTCTGTAGTGGGTTTTTCGTGTTTCTCTAAGAATCCTTTTCCCTCAGATGGCTGGACAAAGAGGGCTTGCACACCATCATATGGGACAGGAGAGTTTTTGTGATGCTGCACCTTCATGGTCCCATCTAAAGCCTGGGTTTCCCTGCCCGATTTCAGCATGTTTAGTTTCAGTGGCTCATGGAGGATGTGGGAACAAATCCTCACAATCTTCAAACACAAGAAGAATCCACAGCTGCCTCATGTTTTCCACAACAGTTGAGAGATGGGAAAGTAGTTAGACTGTTAGTCATTTTGTAATGGCCTCTGATTTACTCCTAAAGTGGATTTTGCTTCCAGCACTTCTCTTAGTGTATCTTATTCCCTCCCTGGTTCCTTTGGGCTTACTGAGAGACCTACTGACTGATACTTCCCAGCTTTGCTTCTGTCTCGTATCTGTTCAGATTCTCAATCCTGAGAAAGGCAGCATCTGAATCTGTGGTAGAAACAGCCGTGAAGTCCAGCACTAGAAGACCCATCAAGAATGGATTTAGATCATTGTCTTGTAGCCCTTTTTAAATACTGGAAGGGGCTTCTCTTCTCCAGGCTGAACACCCCCAGCTCTCTTGCCTGTCTCCATAGCAGACGGGGTTTGGCCCTTGATCATCTTTGTGGTCTCCTCTGGACCTGCTCCAACAGTTCCACGTCTTTCTGGTGCTGAGGACCCCGGAGCCGGATGCAGAGCTCCAGGAGGGCCCTCACGAGGGCAGAGCAGAGCAGCATCATGCTGCCCGCTTCTCTTTGGATGCGGCTCGGGATGTGGCTGGCCTTAGGTGAAACTGAAGACTGGTTTTGCTGGTTTTAAACCCTAGGATTACTTAATATATGCCTTCTAAGTAAAAATTAATTTTCTTCCAAACTGCCAAATGTTCAAAGCCCTCTAGAAAGAATTAGTATCGAAGTTCAAGTCAGTCTTTACTGATCTCTTTTTGAATGCTTGGATGCAAATGATTTGGTTTTCCTGACTTAAAAATATCTGACTAATTATTGCTCTTTAGTAACAATCAGACTCACTCTGACCATGTTTGTTTCATCAAAATAACCATTCTTGGTAATTCTTTTCTCGTATTTGGGATAAAAATAATATGCTGAACACCATCTTCTTCTGCCTTATTAGACAGTGTACCATTTTCATTTGAAACAATAAAATCTTTAGAACTCTTCGTAGTCTTACTACATACAATACCAATGTCCTAATTAGACAAAGGTGTGACAAATTTTGTGCAACAAGAAAGACCAAACCATTATCTTTCGAAACCACGGAAGTTCAGGATTCAGCATGCGACTAGTTGATAATGTTCTGTGATGTGTTTTGTTGATATAATTCTCTTTTCTTTTCTCCCTTAGCTTACACTTTCCAAGTGGAATATTCATAACTGTAAAATAATCTGTATTCTACCTTCTTCTTTTGGATGGGGGGGTGCTGCCTGAGAACTTTACGGGAAGAATTGACATGTAGAAATAATGTAAACATGACTGTTGTTGCTGTTCACTGACAATGGTATTTTTAATGATTTTATCAAGAGAACAAGATTCTTTAATGCAGATTCGGAGAGTCTAGTAGTATTCCCAGCAACCATAAAGTCCAGTCTCTTGAAAACTTGGTGTCCCCTCTTTTACTACTCAGCAGTGACAGTCCAGATCTACCTGCTACAGAGCACTGGGGTGCTTCTCTGCAAGTATTTTTTTTAATAGACCCTTTAATGTGCTCTAAAAACGCCTTTCCAACTTGAGTTTTCTCTCAGTGTTATTAATTTTTTTATTACAGATCTTGTTATTTTCAGGGTTCCCAAAGGATCTATTTACAGCAGACATTTATGGAAAAGAAGCATGGTTAAACTGGTGAAAATAACTGCAGAAGTCATAAGTAAGTAATATAAGCTGCAACAAGGATACCGTGTGTTGTTTTAATTTCCAAAATAGCAACAGTTCAGACATTTAATTGCATTTTTATGACTTTTTTTTCATAGCTGTCTGGTGTAAAATATGTTGCCAGTAATATGTAACTGCTAATAACTTTAAGTTTCCTAAGCTGGCATTAGATTTCTTATCCTATTGGAGAGGAAGGTCACTTAATATACTCTTCATCCTTATGAGGAAAAAAATGTGGATGGTGGAGGTATATCTATGTTTTTATGCTTGTATTACCTGAAATCTTTTCTGCAGTAAGAAAGATACAGGACAGTGAATTATTTATGTCATCTCATAGTCTTAGGTGTGTAAAGGGAGCTTTTCTACCCAAGGGATTTTTTGAGAAGCCAGCTTAGCTTAATTTTGCAATAACTGACTCCTAGGGTCATATCTCTATCCTGCTGTGCCTACCAGCTCTTATTGTGTAGGGACACAGGCTGTAGCAGTGCTCAGCTTGGGCCTTAATATTGACCTAAAAAAATATTAATACTTATAGTAACTTATGAGGATGGGAAAATGAGGCAGACAAGGACACAATTCTGCTCTGTCTATAGGTCATGTCTGTGTTGTTCAAGGCTGGCATCCTTTGGGAAAGAGCATGTCTATCCATACCTGCAGAAGCTGGTCAGGTAATTTCTGTGGCAGGGAAAGGTGCGGGGGGCTAGATGATTTTTAAAACATTGCATAGAGCATGAATGTTCTGTGCCTTGTGGCATAGCACAAAGGTGGATTGGAGGCTTTTGAGGTTAAGTGCCTGTCCTGGACAGAGGCAGAGTAATTTGCCTCTTCTCATGCGTAATTTATTCCTGGAGTAACCCTTGTGTGAATTGCCCAGCTAGCTCTGTTTAGATTGTTTCAAGGATGGAATTAACTAGAAAGGAACCCAAGTATTGTAACTGAAGTATGGATTATGCAGACACCAGGGTCTACATTAAATAAGGAGCAAGTTAGACTGGTAGGTTAGCCACAGGGAGGACTAAATCCCGTATCAAGAAACAATCTGACCATTGAATTTAAGTAACTGCCTTCCTTCTCTGCTTCACATCTTTAATCTTGATGCCAAAAAAGAGATACACAAGTTCTCTAAACTCATAGCAAAGTACTCACATCATAGCTCTCTCTTGACCTCTTTGTCTTCCATCCACTGACTTTTTTTTCTAAATCTCTGACAGTATGCTGAGGAGTCATTGTATTTATTAGGATCCAGTAATGCATTACATACCATGCATTCTTCCAAGTGATGCGCTTCTAATTATTCCCTTGGGGATTATTCAAACAATACTGATGTTGGGAATATACATTATGACTGTTCAGGTTAATGGCCCAGTAATTCATTAGACATTCTTGGAAAGTAATTGATTGTATTAATTGTTTCACTGAACAGTGGGAACCACAGCTGCTGCACGGNCGTCTGTGTATGTGTGTCAGTCTGTGGCACCTGTGGAGTGATACAGTCTTCCAGAGAGATAAGGTAAGTTTGGCTTTAGGGAGACATTAGGTAATAACCCCAATTAGTCTGAATTTGGAAAATAGAATATATGTTTGCTGTATGAAAACGCAACATCACTGCCAAGAAACAAATACCCCAAAGAGCATACCTTTGTTTTTGATGACTGAAGAAAATTATTTGGTACTTTGGAATCAATAAATTTGACTTAAAGGATGCAACTCAAGGCAATCTGAACTAATCATTGTTTTAAAAAGCATATAAAATTCAACAAAAAGCTTTAAAAAAGATATCTCAAACACAATATTAATGTCAGGGAGAGTAAAATCTTCTTTGAACGTCCTGCCAACTGCTAGTCACTTACTGAAGTTTTATAACATTAGCTTAGTAGTGGCAGCCTTCTGTATCTGTCACATCTTGTTTTATTTGCATCAGAGGCTATAATTATATTCATACAAACTTTACGTCATTTTAAAAGCTGAAAGCAGCCCCTGATTTATGTTCCCTACAAGGCAATTCTTTCTCTTCTGGATGTAATGTGTCACGGAGAAGAGCGAAGCTGCAGCATTGCTGCCATCCTCTGCCTCCTCCGAGCACGCCTCCAGGACACTGCAGATACAGGGACCAGGAGCAGCCAGCCCGGCTTCTCTGGCCTCCTTTGTGATGCTCACACGTAGGGCAGTGCGAGAACCCTAATGGGGGCGGGGGAAGCACGGTGACTTCAAAGAGGGCTTGCATTTTAAAGGAAGAAGAACAGAGAGGGCACGGGGGCGTTGCAAACTGCTCTGTCCAGATCCTGTCCGCTCTTGGCTAAAGCAATAACTTCCTTGCTTGAGCTTAATCTTCACTCATAAAATATCTAAAATAAATTTTGGACAATAAAACTATTCTGAGAGAGCAGACATACACCACCAGTGCTCCCATTTCAAAATTTTGAAAAATTTTTGTGAAAAATTTTGCCTCTAAACTACTGAATTTTCCTGCAGTCTTCCCGACTCCACTTCTACTGAAATTCAGCTGCACACCCTGTCCAAATGCCATTAGCTGACTAGAAAGATAGGGTTTTTGGCTAAAAGACTAAAATGCAAATTTATGGCCTGTGATGATTCTCCCTAGGGTCATTTCCCAAACTGTCATGCAGAAGTAGCAGGCTGACACTGTCCCCTTACCATATAGATGTTTTGACAACTTTCTTCAAGCTGGCTTCTTATCGTCTCTTGAAACTCGTTTAAAAAAAACTTTCTGAAAACTCTTGGTAATGTCAGTTAACATGAAGCCAGCTTTCAGATGCTTAGCAAGAGTTTGTCTGAGGTTGACTGGCATGTAAAAAGAAAATATAAGGAGCCTTTAGAAAAAAAATGAGCCAAATACTCACACAAGTATTTCTTACAGACAAAAATTGCATGGGTTTAAGTTTCTAAATGAACTGAGTTTATATATTTCTGGAGAAACAACTGAGAAAGGAAAACCTGATGTCAGAACCATTCCAATCAGTGACAACATGGAAATTCCAGGCTTTGTGACTTTTTGCCTGTTTTTATTTTATGTCATTAATATGGGATCAGTGTAAGCAAACACCCATGTGGGGCCGTGGGCCAGCTCACATCTCTGCTGTGTTCACCCATGGTCTTTGCTGAAGTCACTGTTGGTTCAGTGCATGGCCATGTGAGAGGAATGACCAGAAAAGCCACAGAAGATCTGCCTGACAGGTCTCTCCTGAGGTCATGACAAGGACCTTCACAGAGAGCAGCACTGGGTGGTCATCAACCCCTTGGTGTTTCCAAGCCACCACTGGATCTGAATTTTCCAACGTCTTCCCAGCTAAAAAAGTTTTCCTCTGAAAAACCCCTTCTTGCCTACGTCATGTCATTTCCCCGGCAGCTTCTGAGACCCTCCACGGATGTGTTGAGATTTCTGAGGAAATGTGGGTCATGGTAAGCTGCAGGAGCAGTAGGCCTCTGGAGCCAGTGCCCAGCAAGTGGGGCTGAGGAATTTACAGCCCTCCCAGTGCTCATACTTTATTTCTCCCCACAGCCATGCGAGTCTTCTGTGTTGTGTCAGCAGAGATCTCGAACACGGGAGCAGAGCGCGTTCCCGTGCCCTGCTTGCTGCTGTTTTTCCAAGTTTCCCATCTCTGAACTCGGGCACGTTTCCCTCCTGCACAGGGTGTGTGGATGTCATGGGTTCAAGCCAGCGGGGGCAGGGGTTGCCCTGGGGAGCAGAGGGGAGCGGGGCTGCCACCACCCTGGAGGGAAGTACAAACCAACCCACCGCCCCGGCCACCACTGGCCTCGGGACAGGGGGACTGATGGCCCCCAGACCCTCCCAGGACAATACGCATTTCTGCTTTGCTCATAAACAAACTTATCTAAACCACCACACTTTATATCCACTTAAAATTCTGAATACCTTTTCATTTATCTAAAGCTTGCTGAGGTGAGTTCCTATAAGGGAAGACTTATTTCATTTCCATGAAATGTTTATATTTTCTGGGAAGTTTCTCTCTCACCTCTTTAAATTTTACTGCAGTTGGCGTGCAGCCTGTAGTAGGGTCCTCCCAAGGAAGCTGGTGAGGCAGAAAGGTTCAAGAGGGACTATAAATTTCAAACTTTCTGGGTTAGAATAATTTAAGTGCACCAACTTCTTAACCTTAAAGGATCAATACTGAGGGTTTTTTCCTTGTAGTGCTGTAAAATTCAAGTTAAAAAAAAAAAAAAAGCCAGCAAAACCCAAACCCAAATCAAAACCAATTCCCCCCCAAACCCAGATATAAAGTAAATAAGGGTTGTATATGAACAGGGGATTGATCCTGGACTATGTTTCTGGAGTTTCAGATTCCATTGTCTGAAGGATGTCTGTTTTGGCTGTTCAGGAGAAAAACCATCTCAAGAAAGTTTTTTACAAAAAAACATAAATACCCATAACCTAGTGCTCATCCTTGCAAAATGGATATAGTTCTCTTGCTGCAACTAATTTCTTTGTTTAAAGTCCAGAAGGGACTTGGCCATTTCAGCACTGATTTTTGGAGTGGATTAAGGCTGGCTGATCTGGTATGTGCCCATGGGTGAGTGTGTTGCTGTACAGATGACTTCTCTGAATTACATCCTGCTGTAATTACATTTTTTGACCAGTTTTCTGAGACTCTGGCTTAATATCAAGCATATATATGCCATTTAATGTTTTATATTCTCTTGTATGGCATTTGTATTAAAGAAGGCATTGACCAACCTGTTACCTTCTCAGAATATTAATGCATGGCCACAGTGAAGTATCTTGCAGTATATTCTGGCATCCATATTTGTTTTTGAAACAAACCCAAATACCTTCAAATGAGGTTCACAAACTTTTACCAAAAACCACACAACAAATTCCAGTGCAATACAAAAATCTCAGCTGTTGTTTCTCCAGCAGGAATGTAAGGGAAATGCAACTGAAAAGAAATATTAAGATGCCATATCTAGAAGAATAGATACCACGTTTAGCAGAATATGTAAGATCATCAATCTAATATGAGAAATATAGGACCCTGAGGTCAACATTTGACAAGTAGTGCAGGAGAAACTGTTTCATAAAAAAACAAATTCCCATTTAGGTTCTAACCCTTCACACAGTCTCCGACAATAATTTTCAGTCTGAAACCTCTGTCCTCTGTGGGAGGACGATGCTGAGTCCCCCTTTTACATGGTAAAAATGACAAGGGATGGAAAGGGTCAGTTCAGGCCACATTCAAGCTGTTTGAAACACTTGTTCCTAACAGCCTGGCCCAAAATAAAAATGCGAGACCTAAACAATCAGAGCAAACTAGAGTCTCTGCGTCTGTTTTAGAACTCTCCAGGAGCAGCCCTGTAGAGAAAATTCCTAAATTAATCTTCTGGATGCCCTTGCTTGATGTGGGATTACAGAGATGAAGCTCATTTTGGCATTTTACCTAGAAACTCCATTTGTAGATGCCAAGAACCACTCAGAAGAAATAAAGAACACCTTGTGTGACAGTGACAAGGCTTTCTACAAGGAAAGTATCACCTTTACAAACCAGATGCGTAGCACAGAACCACCCTGTATGCACTGTACCGGGCATTCCACGCAGTCTGAGATCCACCTGCCTGTCCACTGTTGTTTCTGGCAACACTCAGTGCCGTGCCTGGAGAGGGTGTGGGGCTGCCCCCCTGCCCCCCTGCCTGGAGGGGGTGTAGGGCTGCCCCCCTGTCCCCCTGCCCCTCGAGGGGCAGCAGTGCAGCTGTGGGGTGACGACAGTGCGTGACTGCACTGCCACCGCTGCCCGGCTTGCAGGCTCAGTGCTCCAGAGTCACCATCCCGGTCAGGCACCTTTTCCTGCAGTGACAGTCCTAGCTTTGCTGGGGATTAGGAGACATAACTGAACGGAACTGAATCTATGTAAGAGTCTGAGAACAAACTGTACTGACACCTCAGTATTCTAAGGGCTTGGGATACAGGGTAGGAGTGGCAGGGTTTCTCCTGATAGAAACCTTTAAACTGGGAGTATTCAGCCAGTGTTGAAAAAGGACTAAAGAAACCAGTGTCTTAGATTTAGCTATTATCTAGTAATCCTATTCCATATATTTCCTGCCACTTTTTTTCTGGCAGAGTTTGAAACTCCCAAAATCATTTCTGGGCAGTGACATAAACTATGAATTTACAATCAGAACTCCCCCCTTTGACCCATCAGTGGGCCTTCTGAGAGGGCAAAAAATAGCAGAGGTAGAGCAAAGTTCATGGTGCTTCTAGTCATATCAGCTTCAGGTGAAACTGGTCTTACCTGTCACCAGCCAACTGAAGCCAATAGGGACCACTTACCAGCAGTAAGGTCCACCCTTGACTCTCCAGTGGGCATGCAGCCATTGCCTCTGTGTTTCATCCAGAAAAAATACCCAAACACGTTCTAGATGAGCCTATTCAAGCCAACCACAGACTTTCCTTCAGGTGACTGACAGCACTGCAGGGCAGAGGTTTGTGAAGCTGCAGTGTGGCAGGACCCAAGGCAGAGCTCCATGCTAATGTACTCTGTCCCCCCATAACTTTCAAGATAAGAAGGCAAACATGCTATTGATTCACCCAGTAAAAGTGACAGCTCCCAACATATGGAGCCCATCCCTGCTTGTCACTCAGCCCTGCTCTGTCTTTTTGGACAAGGCTGCTTTTATGTACAAAGTTATTAAGCAGAAATAGCCTCTCAGAGCAGCCTCAGAGCAGACAGGTACCACAGCAGTTCCAAGAGCCTGGGAACTACCAAATGGCACTCAGAAATCTGTACATCCAGCTGCAGGAATGTATACAGACACCTGATTCTAAAGAGACACATTTCTGGTTTTGGACATAAATCCTGTGACTCATGAGCTTAGTTCAATTAATAATTAATCCAAGTGACTTTTAATCCGTATTTTTTTAGTCCAGCAAACCTAAGGAGTGATACATTTAAGAGTTAAACTGTTGAGAACAACTTACAGAAGAAAAAAGCGTAGGAAATGTATCCACAGTTAGTCACTGACTCTTGCTTTATAAATGTCACTGTTGTCAGGTGTATCTAGCAAATAATTAAGGCTGATAATGGTCAGCTGGTAAGAAGTTACTCCCGGGCCTGGGGACTTCTATTAGTTAAGGTCTGAGTAGAATAGAATGGATATTTGTCCTCTGTTGATATCAAAAAGCGGTGAGAGCTGGAACTGTCTGAGACTAATGTTAAATGAGGTGATTTGTGTTGGAAGGTCAGTCAGCGTCCTGCTCATCCCTCCTCTCTCTTCATCCTGATTGTCTTCATCAAACTGTTCAGTAGAGAGCGAGCAAGGAGCAATGCCTGTCTGTGACCTTCTCAGGAAGTAAAAGAGTCTGGTTATTCCTAGAATTAATGTTTTTCATACTTAGATGAGCAGTAGCTTTAAAGTTCTTGCGCAAAACTTACTCTAACAAGAAAAATTTCCTCCGCCATGGCAAATAACATGAGCTCCAGCGCAAGCTGTGGAGCACTCTCCACAGTTCTCTCTGCCATGTGATCCAGCATTGCAGAAAATGAGCAATGGCAACAATAAATAATGACAGAATCAAAAAGCGTGGAACCCCTTTTCCTGTAACAATATATATCTTTCAGTGAAACACTCTGATCTCACAGCAGTAATGCACCATTATGCCCCTGAGGCCACTCCTCTGATTCCACATTTTATGGACCAGCTCTTTATTCCTAAATTCAGCAGATGCATGGCTTATAGCTGGTCCCAGCATGGAATGCATCACAAGCAGCTTGTCTATTACAAGTGACCTGCTAAAGAGAAGAAATAGTGTTTGTATCCTCTGTAGCACTTTTAAAGCTGAAAAAGGAGACATGAAAGATTTCTTTTTTTCTGGATCCTGTGTATTGCTCAATATTAAGTATTTGGAATACAAAAACCCCCTGAAGACCAATCATTCATTAATTTTTCTCTTGGAAACAGAGGATGAGTAGTGGAAATTTTGGGGAAAAACTGCTTGAACAGTAAGACAACTAGAAATTATCTACAACTGCTCTCTGGGATTTTGGCTGAATAATCCTTCTCATATGGAATTTTAAAGGCTTTACTAATAGTATTACTTTTAGTATAATCTGTTTAAACTGTTGTGGAAAGTTTTATAGGTTTTTAAATTTTTGTGAAGATTTCTGTTCCAATGATCCTTATACTTTTCCTTTAAGTAAGGGACTGTTGTATTTGTTGTTATTACAGCAGAGTGTATACTAAGTAACCACAGAAGTCTTCTTATGTCCTTAAAAATGGTATATTGTATAGCTGTCCTTCCAGACCACAGACTAGTCTATCTAGTGCCTGCTTTTGGGGTGCAGAGGTGGGCTGTGTGCCAGGTTTGAAGTGGCACAAACCATTATTATTCTGGTAAACATCTATCCAAATTCCTGAGGTAATTCCAGACAAATCTATGTGGGTGTCTGTTCACCTATACACACACACATGCACACCTATGCATCAAACAGCTGCAAAAAATATTTAGGGGACACAGTCCGTGGGACCACTGGAAGCACAAACGTTGTGGAGCAGAGATGAGTAAAGGCTCCAGCTGCCGCTGCCTGAGAGACGCCAAAGCATATGGCACGAAGCAGATAAAATATTTTCTTTCGCTCTTATTTTCCTTCTACTGGCTCCAGCAGTTCTCCCTGCCCTGCCCTGCCCACAAAAGCCAACTTTATATGTGAAGACACACCAGGCCAGTGCTTTGCCTCTCCAACTCCAGCATGCAGATAAAATTAAAGGAGAAACAATTGTGAGCTGTGAATTAAGGAAAACATTACACTGTGGTATATTGACTGAATGAACATGTGCACCCTAAAAAGTGTAGAGAATGCATAGTTTTGATTCCTTTATGGGAAAAGCTGGGGTGGTGTTCTGCAGCTAAGAAGTGCTGATGATACAGTGAATATTTAAAGAATGGGCCTGTACTTTCTGAAGCGAAATTCTTCAACTTCATTTCCTCATTGGGAAGACAAGCTGCTCTAAAAACCTCTGTGTTACCTGATCACCCAACTTGCTCAGAGTGCTACCTATGTCAGAGTTTGAAATTCTCTCTTTACCAATTTTTTTTTTTTTTCAGAATGCGTACTGCCATCTACAAAACGAAAAAGATAACACATTTGGGAAAGGAGAAGGCAGTAGAAGAACTGGCTCCCGTGTTATGGAAAAATCTAATCTTGGTTACCTGAAACCATTTGGCTATCCAAACTCAACAGGGCTACAGCAGGAAAAGGGAGGGAGTGCTCGTTTCTTCCCTGGAATGGAATGAAATGTCTCAAATTAACACTTGGCCAAGAAGCTTTATTACTGTTGCTGTGATTTCAGAATTATAAGGAAAAAGCTCTGACTACTGATGGGGAGAACTTGCACTCTTGCTTCATGGTGCTTAGAATTTTAAAATAATTCCTTGGAAGAGGAGCACAGTTGGAATCACAGTTGAATGTGTTGATTTTTTTCCCTGCAAAGTCTACAGAGAGCCTTAAAAAAAAGGGTGAAAATCATCTGTGTGGCCTTGAAACCTTATATAATGTTTCAGTGTAGGGCCAATAAAAAATATCCTAACCGTTACTCTGTCTGAGCTCAAGTCTTGAAGGAAATGTCAGACCGAGTAGGAAAAAAGTTCTACAGTTACAGGTCTTATAATTCTCAGAGCTTTCCCCCAAATACCCCCTATTTCCAAGCCCTGTCTCCAAACACTCAAACTGTGGAAGTGATAACCTGTAGACTTGGCAGTGTACACGACATTTTACTAAGGGAGCTAATACAAATATTATCTCAAGTGAAATGAGGGTTTAATTCTATTATCTGTGGCTTTTCTTTCCCTGGGGTCAAAAGTACAGAAAGTGGTCATGTTGTCTTTATAGCCCAAGAAACAAAAGACCTGTTTTTAAACCAAATAATTAGTCATCCAGAACTAATGTCCCACAGCACTAACCACTAAGGGGGCTTTGGAGTGATCTGAATCAGCGTGCAGTTCTCCAGACACATCATTTCAGAGGTGCTAGTATGGAGCATAGCAGAGAATTCTCCTGAGGTGGCTGACACCACGGCCAGGGCACGAGGAACAGGGACTCTGCAGGTTCTGTAAAGAAACCCTGCGATTGCCTATTTCTCCAAGAGTCCTACTTCTTGTTTTACACTGACAATCCCATTCCCTGTTGCTTTGTCTTCGTGCAGGTCGCAGGTGTGTGGCTGTGCATGACAAAGCCTTGTGACAGCCAGCAGTGCCCTGCAGAGAGCAGAGGGCACATCAGGAGGGGTGCTGGTAGAGTTCAAATGTGAATAGTGTGGTCTGGCGTCCTACAAGGCATGTTAAATTCTGCTACTGGTGAGCAGGGCTGATGGCAACCCAGTGGCAAGGGGCTGGGGGACAGCAGAAGCTGGGAGAGGACACAGCCGGGACAGCTGACCCCAGCTGGCCACTGATGGGTATCTCACATCATATCACGTCATGCTCAGCGACAGAAGCTGGGGGAAGAGAGAGGAAGGAGGATGTTCGGGGTGATGGTGTTTGTCTTCCTGAGTCACTGCCACACGTGCTGGAGCCCTGTTTTCCTGGTGATGGCTGAACACCTGCCTACCCATAGGACTGTTGAATGAATTCCTTGTTTTGCTTTGCTTGTGCACCAAGTTTTTCTTTACTATTAAACTGTCTCTATCTCAACTCACAAGTCTTCCAACTTTTGCCCTCCCAGTTCTCCTATGTTCCCCACCCCGCTGTGGGGGAGAGATGTGAGTCAAAGTCTGTGTGGGGCTGAGCTGCTACCAGGGTGAACCCACAACTTTTACGTGACACAGCAACTGAGACTTCCAACTCACCCAAGATAATTTCTGAGGTAAAAAATGCAGCGCTTTCTCAGGATTCAAGAGATACTCTCCAATTTTTCCTACTCCCAGAGTAATCTCAGACCTTTCTTTCACATGTTTTTTTCTTACACTGCATTGGGACAACTGAATAAATGCAAAGATGGTTGCTTTAATCAAGAAGAAACTGAAAAATATGTTTTGTTGACAGCATGTGCTAGAGTAATAAGATCCAGTGCTGCTGCTGTAGTAATTACAAGTGAAATAGTCCTTCACTCTCAAAGATACTCTGCAGGCTCTATTTGTTCAGATGGCACACTGTCCTTTTGGTCTAAAGCAATTACTTACATTTTCCACATAACAACTTCCCAAAGATGCCTTTGAAAATTTCTAAAGACAACATGTATTTAATACTTTAATATAAGCAGGTCTGATTCAATACAGATTGTTCAGAAGCACCAAATATCTGTGGATGTATCTTAGGTTGTATCTAAATCTGTACTTCCGTGCATAGTTTTGTGTCTGAAAGCAATCCCAAGCCACATGGTCTGTGAAACAGCACAGGGAGCTTAGTAGAAATATAAACCATGTGAACTGTGATGCCACTAAATCACAGATCTTCCTTTTGTCTGTTTTGATAGCCCTTGATCCTCCAAGGACGTGGAAGTATTTTTCAGTCCAGCAACTGAAAAATAAGGCCACTTTGGATTCTGGAAAGAAAAATATTCTGTTTAAATCCATCCCTCTATAATTTTGTTTTCAGACACTGTCTGTCAGTCTAGCCTTTGAAATTAGCACAAATACCCACGAGAAATTTAATCCTGCTCAAGGCTCTGAATTAAATACTTTGCAGCCGATAAATAGTTGCCCTTTGACTTCCAAATGATGTTTAATCTTTGAATCAGGTACTGTAACCTTGGGTAATCTGCTCATCAGTTTTCTAGGTTAAATAAATGGATATATTAGTTTCCTCTAGATTTCAATGTTTTATAATAGCAATGGGAACATAAAATCAGCACCACAAAAAAGAATCCAGAACTGTCTGCTATGCTTTGTGGAGTCTATTACCAAGCCTCAGAAAAAAGGGTCTTTATTGCCCAGGAAGTGACTTTGTGCTGCTGAGGGGGACAGTCAGTGTTTCTGGGGTGAGGAAACTCTACCACAGGCATGTTGGTTCTGCCTGGCCCAGGTGTAACTGCCCAGCAGAGCTGTTGACTCCTGGACTGAAAGGACCTGTGCTTTGTTCTGGGCCACAGGGGACACTGAGGCTGACACCCTCATTCTGCTTGAGGTGGAAATTATGCCACTAAGCTTCTCTTTTCACGGTTTGCCCATTCCTTGTCTGTGTGCCAGTATCCCTGACTTTGCAGTTATTTGTTGGAGACAAATTTACTTGGAATAAAGCACTTGGAATAAAGAAGAAGAACACGACCACTTCAAAGGGTTAAAGAACTGATATGAAGAAGATTAGTTAAAAGATACTTTTACATATAATTGCATATGCTCAGTAAAATCTTCATAGCAAGTCAAAATAATGTTAGTATATTTAGATGAAGATTCAGCTCAAGCAGCTGACAGAACCCATTGTACAGTTTCTAGAAGTCAGGCAGTTCATGATTTTAAAATCCTCCATTTTTTTTAAGGCACATCAAGAAATAAAAATGAAGCTTATGTAGAACAAAGTGTTCCAAATGAACCCTCAGGACACAGCAGTCTCAAACTCTGTGAGCCTCTGTGTTCATGAGATGGTGTCCCACTGCATTAGCTCTTGGTAGGACGCTGTTACACATTGTTCTCCGTGCAAGTGAATATACTCAGCTTGGCTTCCTTGCCATGCAAATCATCAAAATTATTGGAGCATAATTCCATACTCATGTGGGACAGACAGTCAATGAAGAAACTGTAAAATTCATCATTTAATGCAAGTTATTGATCATTTGGAGAGATGATTTATGGAATTACGAAGATCTGACATTCACTGACCACCAAATTACCCTTTAAATTATTCAGTGCTTTAGAGATTATTTACTGACCTGCTGTGACCTGACCTGAGCTGATTCCTGGAGCAGTGCAGAGCATTGCCTGCTGCTGCAGTGCATGTAGGATACATGCAGATTTTACACCCTGCCAGCAGTAAAAATAATTAATTTTGTATAAAGCTATAAAAAAAAAATCACTACAGTGAAGGGCATATCAATCAAGGTTCCTCATATCCTCTTCCAAAAAGAGAGCAAGTTGCCCACACCTCTACTTTACTCAGGCTGAAAAAAGGTTAGGTCCCTGTTTGCCAGACCTAACAAACAAAGCCAGGCATTTTTCAAAAGGTAGAAGAGGTACACTGTACTTTCATCAGCATGGGCAGTAATTATCTTCATCTGGCTACCAAGGAGGTTTTGTGAGAAAGCAAGCAGCTCGGACATGCTTAGTGGCAGTATCTGTGGCACTAGCTCTGTACTCCAGAACCCTTGCTTCGTGGAATAATTGTGGCATTATTTTTTACTTTTGTTTGACAAGTAGATCTCTGAAAACAAAGAAGAAAACCACAGAAACTTCCCAGCTGTTTTTGTATAATACTCAGAGATTAAATAGTCTTTGTCATATTTATAAGAAAAAGAAAATTGAAAGTTTCGTTATGAATTTCAGACTATGTTAAAATGAAAGCATTTCCTTGGCATATAATGCTAAATAAGTGAGGTGGATGGGGGATTGCTTTTTAGAGAGCCAGTGAAATTGTTAGAAAATGATCAAACGTTTAGAGAGACTCATGCAGGGGTTAGCAATCCTGATAGAAGCTGTCCACAGCCCAGGTTAATTGGAGAATGATGACTATGAAAAGACGACAGGCTAAAGCAGGTCTAGGCATATGGATGGTAAAAGGCTGTTGTGTAAGAAGCGTTTTGGTACAGGTGAAGAATTCCTCCCAGCTATACAGGCGACATTTACCCAAGTTCAAAGTTTGCCCAGGGTTAGACTTGCCCTAGTATAAGGAGAAGAGGTATTACTTTTTCTGAGTTTTGATGAGTTATTGTGAGAAATTATTAAGAAACCGTGTTCCTTCCCAAGTCCTAAAGTGTGTCCCAAAGTCTTTCACGGGGCCCTTTTTCTCATGTGATTTTACTGATGTAATCATTAGGCTAGTTGCTAAAGTTTCCCTGTAGTTCCTAAAAGGCACTTTAAAGTGGGAAAAAAACTTTCCTATACAGGTGTGTATAGCAAGCTGGCAAAGCTGCAAGAATTGAATTGTGCCTCGCCAACGTCCATGGAAAATGGAGTAATCTCTGAATTTCCCATGACCGTGCTGTAAACCAGTGGTTTATATAAAGCTGAAGGGAAGAGTGCACAGAATAAATTTCTTCCTAGATATGTTACAAGAGCATGCTCTTTAGACTGTCTCTCCCAGCTTCACACTCTTCCTGTGTTTGTCACAGATTCTCCTGGTAAATATCATGATCAGCATTATACTTATCTGAATAAGTTATAGTTATTGTTGTAGTTATTCAGCTCCTCCAAACACATAAACCACAGGTTTTGGATTTCAGAACAGCACAAGAAGTGCTCTTCTTTCCCTGTCCTTGCCATGCACTATCTGCAGGGGACATCACAAATGCTGTGAACAATCATAATCATTACGGAGTTCTTGACCTGCGCTGCTCAGGGTGTTACAGGTGCCCAACCACAAAAGCAAAAGGGCTGAAAGTGTTCAGGACAGAATGCTATCTGGTCACAGGATTACTGCTCTCAAGTAGCTGTGCTAGCCCAGCCCTTAGAGCCACAGCCGTCCCTGCTTCGTGCCAGATGCCATCAGGGACTCGTGACTCAGGGAAGCTTTATTTTCGGTCTGGAGATCAGTGGTGCACACGGGCTGAGAGTGTGGGGGTGTGCATGTATGGGTAACGTAAGGTGCCCTGATCAATCTTGCCAGTTTTCAGGATTCGTAATTGTCAGTTCAAACTCAGTTGAGCAGTTGGAATTTTTTTCTCTGCTAGCTGTAGCCTCCGTGTTGATAGAACTCGTCAGCTGCAGGGAAGCAAAGCCGGGGATCCAGTGGCCGTTAGGTGGTGCCCCTGCCTTGAGGAAAAAAAAAAAAAAGGACACAAAAGACGCTACTGTCCTCATTTTAGTTATGCAAATAACTAAAATGCAAGAACAGCTCTAAGAAGGAAACTGTAGGGCAAGATTAAGGCCTAATGTGGGAATACATGAAGTATATACATGCATGTGTTTATACACAAAGATACTTCTACTGAAAGAGATTTTGGCAGTTGAAATAGCTGGTAGAGGAGAGCAGTTGGGTTTGTCATCCACCTTCACTGCAGCCTTTGTGCCATGGGTGCCATCTCACCCCTAACCATTCTCACTGCAGTTTGTGCCAGTTGTAGAGAGCTGACATCCCAGAGGTGTCTCTGACGTGCAGACACTTTACACACCACAGCTTTCTTCTGCATCACTACCTAAACTTATGTATTTCTCTGCATTATTTTGGATTTTGCCATTTTTTCTGACCCGTTTTAAATCCTGAAGTGCCTTGCCTCGTAACCCTCCGATAGAAACGCAACACAATAAAATTACTTATTTGCCTGTATTTTTTATTGTCTGCTTTTGTTTATGTTGTTGTCTGCCACTTGCCCAGTGATGAAAGGACACGGCTATTATTCAGTAGACCGAATCCAGCTCATGATGTAATCTTTCCAGTTGCAAGTGACCCACAGAATTCAATGTGATGTCTTTTTGCATGTCATGTACAGTCAGCTGTCACTGTTTGCTGTGTTCTGAGGCTTAGCTCATGGCACAAGATAAATGAGCCACATCCTGGACCTTTCCTAGTGACCAGCAGTGAATGAAGCTCAGAGCTGCTGACCTGCCTGAGTGCTCATTTATTCCTGGCTCCACAATGGCACCTGAACATCTCGTTCCACTGAAAGAATTTTGCCTGAAAACAGGGAAGATTTTAGGAGAACAAATGTTCCCTGACTCAGATATTTTGGTTTCAGCTGCTTCCTAGATAAGCTCCGCAGGATAGCTTAGAAGAACAGCATGTGATGTGGGGGCACTGCTAAGTATGTTTGGGACTGCCTTGCTTTAGAACTTATTTCACCTTTTTGCGAAAACAAGCATCCCTATTTCCTGTCCATGGATCCAGGACATTCTGACCAGCTGGACAAGAACAGCTGGTAAGAGCAAAGACCTGGGGAGGTACCTAGTGCTCCTGGGTTCCAGCAATTGCAGGATAACCAACAGCCTCGTTTCTCCATGCCAGCTTTTCTATTAGCATAATTGAGAATAATGAACTGAACCCAAACCCTTAAGATTGACTAATAACTGCAGCCTCTCTGGTGATGAAAAGTATTCCATATCCTATTATTAGCAGACCAGTGTGAATAATTTGCAGACATACAACAAAAGTTACCCATTGCAGGAATTTTGTTATAGGTTTTAAGTAAAATTTAAACAACTACGTTTTTATTATTTAAATATTGTCTTTGATTTCATCTCCTGAAACATTCAAAATTACTACTGTTTTTGTAAGTTGCTTACTTACCATTACAGAAACCAGAACCTTGTCCTAACCCCTTATTCCTTAAGGGGTTCATAACTCTCTCTTTCCCTGGGTTTGCTGTTGTAAAATGTGCATCAACACTGCGAGTCTCAGCTTGGGACGAGCAGAAGCAGCAGCTGCTGCTGCCACTGCCATGTACACCCCCTCTCAGAGAATTACCCATCGTGCTGGCTTCCCTCTACTGGAGACTGTGTTCAGTGTTAATGGTGAGCTGCTGCTTAGGAGGAGAGAGTTTCTGTAGTTCTTCTGGCCTTGCTGTCATGGAAAATTATCTTCCCTCCTGCACATCTGCTGAGCATAAAGCTGCAGTATTCAGCTGGAGTGAAGAAACAAAACAGCTGTCATTTTCTTTTTGAAATACAGATAAATCACCTGCAAACTCAAATATGCTGGCATTGGAGCTGGGTGCTTTCTCCACTGAGCGGGTTATTGGAGAAGGTATCTGGTGGATGGGCAGCTCCTGTGCTTGACCTCACACCTCTCCAGTCAGCAGATCCAGGGGCTTTGCCTGGGCTCTGTCAGAGCGGCTGCACAGAGAGGGAGTACTCACTCACTCCTGTTTTTGCACAAGTGCTGCTGCAGATGGTCTGTGCCAGGCTAGTCCAGAGTCTGGGAAGACGTGACTTTGGCTGGGCCTGGTCAACCTTGTGCACAGCAGGCTTAGTGCTGCACTGGACTGCAGTGCTCAGTGAAGTCCTCGTGCTGGAAATGAGTCATTTCATCCCCCTCCAGCTCTGGAAAAGCTGGTACCTACAGGACACAGATGAGAAGTGGGAAGAAGGATTCTCTCTGAGATGCCATCACTGTGCTCATCCCTCCAAGATTTGCAGGATCTGGCCACTGTCTCAGCATTTTTCGTGCAGTTTATGCCAGCCATTCTCCTAACCTTCACCCTGACTGGGAAGGGGTGTGTGAAGGCTGAGTCAGGATGATCAGCACATGTTTTGTTTATTCTTTATTATTTATTTATGCTGCATTTAATTTTTCAAAATACCTGTTCATTTTGGGGATGATTTCTTTTTTCCCTTTTTTTAGTTTTCTAAAATTATTGTAACTAATATGGAAAGTATCTCGCACTAGGAAATTCGCAGATTCAGATGTCTCTGGTGCTAGTTACCTGCACTGGACCCAACCCTGACCTGTGGATTGACTTTGTGTCTTGACCCTGGACTTGCTTCACTGCCACACACTTGCCGGATGCTCTGGGCTTTGCTGACACCCCTGGGCTTGTCCTGCTCTGCCCGCCTTGTTCAGGTACCCGGGACAGGCCATAGCTAAAAAGGTCCCCTTTTACTGCCAGTCGTGCTGCCACACTTTGTCCCCGCCTCCTGCAAGCAGCTGGCCTTTGCTACTTCTTGGCAACCGCCACATTTCTAACTTGAATCACATTTTCTCGAAAATACACGCGCTGCTGATACTATCTCTGACTTCTAAGTCTACAGGGATATTTTTAACGAGACACTCTGAACTTACAAAAACTAAATGTGATGTTCTGTGTGCCACTTGTCCCTTCTATTTCAGGGTTTCCTGGAAATCCTAATACACCTTTTCTTGCAGGAAGTTCACTGTAAATCCACCCTGATGCTAGGTGAGACAAGAAATGTTCCGGGGATATGAGGGCTCTGAATTTGCTGTCAGTATTACTCTCAGCAGTTCAGCTCCAGATCTAACTGGAGCCAGAGTACAGTTCCTCACTGTGGATGGGGAGAAATTCAAGTCAACAGATATTTTCCTTGCCTAGAATACCAGGTTTCTACTAAATGAGGGCACAGGGGACAGCTGAAAGGAAAACAAACTACTTTTAGATAAGCATGGTGCAATTAACAGCCAGCTTGTGTTCTTTTCAGTTTGTTGTTTTCTTCTGCAAAACCAATTATAATCCAAGACAAGTTCTGAATTTGTAAGCTGAAGCTGCTCTTGGCTTCTGTGAAGATGAGCATTTGTTTCTCTTGTCCGTCTTGACCTTGTTTTCAAATTTCCTTCCTCAATATTTTTTTGACCTGAATGAAAAGCTGTCCATGTACAAATTGTCTTTCCATCCTAATTTCATCTGGCACTGCAGGCTTCTTGTGAAGCTATTGTTACAGGAGCTAATCTGTACACAGACTACCAACCGTGTGCTCTGGGCAGTGGGGAGAGGGCACCCTGGAGAGGGCCACTCCTGACACACCGCCCCCAGAAACACCTGGGAGTGTGTGTGTTAGTTTAACTCTGTCTTACCCAGACTTGGTGTCTAGAGCTTCCCGTGGAGCAGCACATGGTTATCAGGCTATTAAAATCTAATCTGAAGCTATCAGGGCAAGTGCATGTACCAGTGTGTGGAATCTGCTTCTAAAGCCACGCTGGCAATCAGTTTGCACCTGTAAATCGGCCAAGCCAGGTGTTTCCTCAGTGCATTCAACTTTTTCACAATTCAAAGAGCCGTGATAAGCTGCTGAGTCTTTGACTCATGAACAACCACATCCTGGTGGGTTGGAGGTGGAGCCCAACCTCGGACCCAACCCAGTGGATCTCAGCAGCATCGCGGAAGGGCTGTGTCCCTGGCGGCAGACAGGTCCCGTGCCTGTCACCACCCGACCCTCTGGCTGGGATTCTGCTTCCTCAGCCTCGGCAGCAGAGAAGACAATTTGCACCAAATCTTGACTTTCTGTAGGCTGAGTGCACTGCGGGTTGACTTGATGGAGCAGGAAAAGTCCACCTCTTGTGGAAATTTTTAACACTCAGACATAATATATTGAAATGTAAAATGCATTCAAATTAGAGACTAGGTGTAACAGCGTTAGTGGCTTACCGCAGCTGGAATTCAGTGCTGAGCAAGGAACCCAGTGCAGGCCAGCTTTAATTTGGATCAGATGGCATGCCAGAACATGTGCACTGAACCTGGAAGGGTTTCTGTGGGTATGGCAGGGGGTAGCCAGCACCACAATAGCGGCACAGATCTGAGCAGTCAGCCCGGCTCTCGTCCATGGAACTGAGCACTGAATACATACACCATCCCAGAAAAGGAGAGATTGATCTCAGCAGGATGGCCCAGTCAAATAATTGTGTGTCAATAAGCAGGGGGAGTAAAGTATCTTCTCATTTTTCTGAAAACGCCTGGGCTCTCCCAAAGCAGGCACAGGCCTGTGGGGCTGTGCAGAAACAAGGACCCGAGCGGCTCCTGGGGAAGGGCCTGCACTCTCCAGCCCTGGAAAGGTGCAGGGAGGCAGGTGCTGCCCCTTGGTGTCAGTGGCAGCTTCAGGGACGTGCCTTCAGGCAGGGAACAGCAGGTCAGGCATGACATGTAGGAGTTTGTGCCGGCTGCTGTTTCACCATTCACTATGTCACCAATGGACAGCGTGGGGATGGGCCACGATTAGATTTCAAGGTTTGGGGCAAGGCAAAACATGCCAGGGCTTATGTTTCCTTCTGCTGCAGAAATGTAGAGTCAGCCTCAGTGGCCTTTTCCTCTGCGTGGCTCGCAGATATTTTCATCGTTGTTTCTGTGATTTTCATTGCCATGTGTGATTTTGGCAGAGGAACATCTTCGTGGTGCGCTGCCTGAAGCCAGTTCCCCCTCCCTCCCAGCACAGCTACCAAACACAAACTGTGCAGCAGCCCAGCAGGGGCTGTGCAGTGACCTGTGATCAAAGTTAGGCACTACTCTTCAGGCCCCAGTGCCAAGTGATCTTGTTTTAACCTCAGAATGTCAAAATAATATGGAATAAAATACTTGAGGAATGATCTCCCATTGCTCATGGAGGGAAGGAGAGATTCCTTCTTGCCTTCCTGCTGAGTCCTGTTAGGGCTGAGTCCTGCTGTGGGAAGGTGGAGAAGGAAAAGGCAGGATAGAAGAGGAAAAGCAGGGAGGAATCATATGGAGCGATGGTGATCTGCAAAAAGAAACGCTGTTGCTGCTGGAATGCAATTGCAGAGGAAACATTTTGGAAGGGAATCACCCACTCCCAGCTGGTGAAAGGCTCTCTTGTCAGCAGCTGAGAGGATAAGGATTTAGCTGGTGCTGACAAATACCCCACCTCCTTCCCTGCTGTTGTGGTAATAATGGCCTTTCAGACCACAGTGCTGCATTGGAAGGTGCAAGGTCTGCCCATGCCCAGAGCCAGGCAGGTTGGGATGGCAGAGGAGTCACATCAACTGTGTCCATGCACACTTGTGTGTGTGATACTGGCAGCAGCTGGTGCAGGTTTGCAGCCCAACTCAGATGCCAGCTGGCACTGTCAGGTGTTGTCAGGGCAGACACCCCACCTGCTATCTCCTGTAGGTAGCTTGTGCAGGAAGAGAAGAAAATTGGCCCACATTTTTCATGGTCTTCAAGAAGCAATCAAATCCAGCCTGAGGTTCCTGTGAAAGGCTACCAGAAGCATGGCTCCCTATGGACCTCTTAGCAGGAGGGGCCTCAGCCCAAGGCCCAGCAGCTGTATGAAGCAGAAGTGCAGGACATCACTAAGAGGGGCTGCTCTTGGGCACTGCCTCTGATGGCAGTACAAATGTTACTTGACAGCAGGGCTCCTAGAACAGAGACACTTCTACTTGCAAAGGCCTCTCATGTTTTGTGATATTTGCAGTGGTTACGTGGACAAGGACCATAGTAGAGAACACTATGGGGACCTGGAGTGGGGACTTTCTGATTAATAATCACATAGAAATTAGGTTCAAAATAGAAGACTTTGCACTTTCCAGTGCCCATCTGGTGGAGTCCAGCCCCAGAATTTCAGTGCAAATTCACAAACTCTTGTGGAAAACCATGTTGTCTGCTTGTCCTTGGGATGGCGATGAGGTAGTGCTGCAGTTGCTGAAGCCACAGTCTGGAAGAGCAGCAAATACTCATCTGCAGATTTTATATGTGAATATGGGAAGGTTACCATTCAGCCAAGACTTCGGTATGGAAATTGCTGTTAATAAAGACATTCCAGCAAGGTGAAAAGTCAGCCTTGGATCAGACTGCATGGATTTGGAGGTTGCTTTAATGTCATCCATCTATTCTCAGCCTGCTCTGTTTGGCCTGGGTTTTGCTTGATTTACCTGTAGAAGTTTTGGGAACTAAAGTGTTAGCTGTAAGTGTCATGATGTGTAGGTGGAAACTGAACCCTCAAGGTTATTAGTGGAAATTTATTCATTTCTGCTTTACTGTAAAAAGCTGTAGAGCCTTTTAAGCACAGGCCTGTTTACAGAGTCGTGCAGCCATGGCAGACAGCCTCCTGCTCAACTCTGACAGTTCAGGTGTTCAACCTTCAGCTCCGTCTCTGCATTTGCTCTTTTATTCAAAAGAAAAAAAAATCGTGATTTTGAGATTTTTTTGTTACAGCTTCTTTATCAGGCCAGTTAGGCAAAGAGTGAAATAATCTGTAATGGGATCATAGTGCCTACTATTGTGCTCACTCTTCTGAGAGGAGCTGTGGGACTGACACACACCTCTGACAAGTTGTGAGGTCTTGCTAATTGCACCAGCTGAAGTTAGCAAGAAAATTATCATTTAGGCAATCCTTGTCTTCTGCTCAGAAGTCTAAACCAGTGCTACAACAATAACGATGCATATATGCCGTGAAGGAGGGTTTTGAAGTAGAGAGCAACTAGTCATAAAAAACACTGAGTGAAAAATTACTTTGAACCCCTTAATAGTGCTTTGACCCAATTACCGAGCTTGGTTGGACAATCTGGCTGTATTGCTCTCTGCAGATTTTCTCAAGAGGCTGAGAACTACCCTGATACAGTGGCAGTAAAAAAACCTCATCTGACTACATTTCATGTAGTGCTCCACAACCTGGCCAAGCGCAGAAATATCAAGCCAAGAGCTACAACTATGTGTGAAATGGGAAAACTCTGCCCACTGTCGCTACCCACAGTGCAATAAAACTCTCCCACTAGCAGAGCTCTAGACTCTTATGCTTTATTAGCTAATTACAGACAGGAGATTCATTCAGCACTATTGATAACAGAGTGCTACCTCCTCTCGACACTTGACAAGAAAATATTGCATCTGTCTTGGAAAGGAATTTCACCACCTCCACTTGGAATGGGAGAATTGTAAAGTGTCTCCACAGTAAATAAACATCAGAACCTGAACTAAACATTTTCATTCCTTTTTTGCATTCTATGCTTGGTTTCTTTAGCTAGTTATGAGGACTCTAGAGAATAATGTCCAGGAAATATTCTCATTTTCTGCCTGTGAAATACCAAAAATGCATTGTGGTTTTATTTATTAACTCAAATGCTTTTTCATCTTTTGCACTAATGATTATAAGGAAGGTACTGATAAAACAGTAAGCAAAGAGTACGTCTGACTGTCCAGTATGTGACTACATGTTGGAGAAGAAGGAATAAAAATTACTGAGGTTTCAGCAGACCGGCTTACTTTGAACTATATATCTCCTTTCCTTGATTTGGGATTCCTGCTAGTACAGCCACAGCTGATGCTTGTGGTAGACTCACTGACACTGCCTTCTTGGTCTCAAGTATCCCTTGTATCTTCACCTTTATTCTGCTAAATAATACAGCCCGTTGTCTGCAGTTCCCCTCAAGATATTTTAAGCAGTTCTTAGTGTCAGCTGTAATTTAGCCAGTACCTCAGTCCAGGATGGGTTCTCACTGGTTAGTAATGAGCTTGAACTCTGTAGCTCCTTGGAAGCAGTTGATAAATTAATGTAAAAAATGCCCTTGGGGTAATAGATGATACCACTTTTTTACTTTTCATCTGTAAACAAAATAAGACCCACTGGGAATGCAACTGGCCTGGTAATGGGATCCCAGGCTGTGCTGGGTTCAAAGTCCGCATTTCTTTACCAAAAGAGGAGACTGTCCTGAATATTAAGATAATCAGGGTCCCACGTTTGGAAAGAACAGCAGATAGGATAAAATATGAAAATAAAAATATGAGCTGAGACCTCTTCTTGAGAGCCCAAGTGTCATGGTTGCAAGAAAATAAAGTATGTGCAAAGATACCAGCACTTCTGTGTCAGCTGCTGAGCATTACTCCTCCTCCTCACCCAGTTGCTGACAGATTAAAGAGCTTGGATCAGCAGCTGCAGGAGAACTCTCCTGGCAGCTCTTGCTCCAGAAACGAGTTGCTTCTTCCTTGCTAGCCCTTGTCAGACTGGTGAAGAAGGGGATGCAGCTGAGGTGAGATTGGGGAGGTGCAGATCACTGGAAAAGGGCATGAGCCTGGTGCTGCTGTGGCTTCTCACTGAGCTCTAACAGTTCAGGAGAGCCTGGGGTTGACAGGCAAGTATGGCAAGGAGATACAGTCCTGCCCTTACCTCATCTTTCCAATATTTAGCCTCTTCTCAAACATTTGGTGACATCTGCCCCATTACAGTACTTCTGTGGCTATAGACAAGCTGCAGCTGCCTGGGTCACTGTGTTACGTAGCACAGCAATAACCCAGCGTCAAGGTGAGGGTAGCAGTCCTTTAGGATATGTCTGTATTCCCAGATATAGCTATAACCCTTTAGGATATATCTGTGCTGCTGCTGAAAACATACCTGTAGTCATAGCTCTGCCTGAAGACAACATGTAATCCCCATGGAAAGGATACACCTTTCTTTAACCTGAGCAAACCTGTATTTATGCTACTGGCTTTAGTAAATTACTCTGGAGCAGCACAGTTTTGTGTAAGAGCAGTATTTGGCCTGGTAGGCGTAAATCGCTCTGGGTAGGAGGGCTCTGGCTTCCACCAGCATGTCTTCAAGTGCTTTGCAATAATGAGAACAAGACTAGGAACGTTTCTCCAGTCTTGTACCACCTGAATAATACATATGAATTTTTTGGTTTTGAGAGTGGAATGTGTGTGTTTTTGCAGAGTCTGACACCCTGGGATGCTTTGGCATGTGTGGGCATTCCATCTGTCTTCCTGGCAGAGGCTCACAACTTTTGACTCCGTCTAATCCCTCTCTTTGCCCTCACTGAGAAAGAAAAGGAGGGAAGCTATAACTTGCACACAAATGCTTATCTAAAATATCTTCTATTTTAAATTTATTCTGCATCTTATCAATGGGACACCTGGAACTACCATCTGAAATGGACAGGCAGGTTCTTCAGAATAATTCTTCTGTTTTCAGGGTACAGAAATCTGTTCTATGACAAGGAGGGAAGAATTTGGAGGGATATAGCTGGCAGGAAGTTTTTATAGGATGTTTTATCTTTGGCGAAAAGTACCTGTGTACTTGTGTTAGGGTGAGTAACGCCATGAAACCTCTCCCCTGCATCCCATTTCTCAAATGCTGGAGAACCCGCTATCTCAGCTTGCTCAGTACAGTGCACACACACCTACTGAAAGCAGATTAGAAAGATTTTTTATAACTTCTTGAGAAATTGCTCTCCCTTTCTGTAAGTTTTTACATGTGTCTTGGATGGAATTTTTAGGGGTTTTCAAGGTTCTTGAGACTGTTAATAATACTGCTCAGGGCCTCAGGGAATGAACAAGATGGTCTAACAGGTTGTTTCCATCTCTTATTTCTGTGTCTCTTTGATTTAAGAATTTTCTGCATTTATTGGCTGTTGCTTCTTTTGGCCACTTTATACCCTGTGTAGTGATTTTACCAATCACAGGGAATGGCAGAGGCTACTTGAACCCCCCTGTTGCCATAGAAACACAGTAGCATCTAGCTGGCTCTAACCTCACTCTCCCATACCAGCCCCCACGGGAAGCAGAAATTCTGGCCTTAAAATTTAATCAATTTGATGTTAAGTTTTAGAAGTGATTTTCCTTTTGTTGCCTGGGTCTCCTGATGCAGATCTGATTACTTACACTACTAATACTTTATTAAAATTACAGCAACTAATTATTAGCGCAAGTAACGCTGTAGTTTCCAGAGTCATCATAACTCCTATTGTTTGTGTGCTCTAAAGACAAAGAGCGTTCGTGTTTCAGTCAGATCCTGGTGCAGCCACGGAGGGAAACTTCCAGCACAACATGAGAGATGTAAACCCAGAGAGACTGGGAGAGATGTTTGGGGGTGTGTGAGGCTGGCGGGTCCTGCACTGGTCTGTGCCCCCCGGCCAGTCCCTGCCACAGCGCTGCTGGTCCTCCGGCCCTGGTTCATGTTTCTGTACCTGCAGTCGCAGGCGCTTCCCAGTCCCCTGCAAACCCTGTGGAGTGCACAGTGCCGTGGCCTCATGTTTGGGGATATCTCAGTTGAAACTGATTTTCCTCTTTTACTGATGGTTTTCAGATTTCTGTACCTTTTATGGGAAGGTGCTGGCTATTCCATGGGCTGCAGCTTGACACGGGCCCCGTGTGAGCCTCCTGACGGGATCCCATGATGACTTCAGCCTCTAGAATTCTGTTGCTTTCTCCTCTTACTCCCATTTAAGCATGACAATATCTTCAGGTGTCAAGGGTAGGAAAGCACCTTTGTAGCACAAGTTCTGGGGCGTGCTGTTCCTGTGGTGCTTGTCTCAGGTAGCATGACTTTATCTTTGGGTGCATAGAGACCAATAACTTCAGGTAATCTGTAATAATTTGCAGCTTCCAGGAGTCCCTGGGAACCAGAATTTTTGTTGTATTCAGTTGACGTGAGTTGTGACCTTGGGTCAGTTTACTGTCATTGCACATCCTAATGAGCACATACTCTGGCATCAAAGGGCAAGGCTGGAGCTGGGGTACTTTAGACAGGGTGGAAAGAAACCATATAACTATGGTTTTAAATTGCCATTACTGATTAAAAAGAGATAGCAAAGGTTTCTGCCGAGTGAGCTGTGCATCATAAAGACTGAGCAGAATCAGGCCCATGGCAGATAGTGTGCTAGGAAAGACAAATTAGTGGAATCACCAGCTTCTCCCAGTTGCTCTTCTCCAGTGACTGCTGCCGCCAGAGAAGGCTGGAGAAGAAAAAAATTATAAAGTATTTGCAATATGAATAGCTTCTGGCAAGCAAATACTGTTTCTCTGCTTACTTGGAGATGACATCAGATCTTACAACCCCTTCCTTGTCCTGGTCTATGGGAATAGGAAGTCTTTAAGAATTTTACCTAGGAGTTGGCTTTTACAGAATTTGCTTAAACTCACCATGAGAACAGTGGCAAACCTACCTCTAGTAAAATAAAGGAATTCTGTGAGGAATAGCCCTCTAAGAGTGGTTTATACTGCAAAAGTTTTGTCTTTCCAGGACTGGATTAGGAAATCACAGATGTGCCTGTAGGACCCCTGTTTCCTGTGCTCCTGTTATTAGATCAGGCTGGAACCTTTCAATACAAAAAATGTAATTGGTGTGCGTCTCTCAAACTTTAGGAGACCACCCTAGAATATACATGGAATATAACTGGCTGTGTGTAAAGACGGGGACAGCTGCCCGTGTTTGATGAGAGTTTGAAGAGAGAACTTTGACAGAGTAAGAACTCCTGGCCTGTTTCCTGTGGGTGTTTATTTCAAGACCAGGAGCTCCCAGAGGTTACCCATGCCTCTGGGATGGAGCTGTGCACAGCCAGTGAGGACAGTGATGATGGTTTGGACATGATCAGAAGCCAGCTGATCATGCTGCTGGGATTGCTGGGAA